>VYXH01004802.1:100643-128317 GCA_013397275.1 Burhinus bistriatus
GACGCAGTATTGGCCCCTGGGGTATACTGATTGTTACTGACCTCCAACCAGACTTCGTGCCACTGATCACCACCCTCTGGGGCTGGTTGTTCAGCCAGTTTTCAGCCCACCTTACTGCTTATCCAGCCCATACGTGAACAGCTTCTACAGAATCACAGAATGGTAAGGGTTGGAAGGGACCTTTGGAGATCATCTAGTCCACCCCCCCTGCAAAAGCAGGTTCACCTAGAGCAGGTTGGACAGGATCAGATCCAGGTGGGTTTTGGATATTACCAGAGAAGGAGACTCCACAACCTCTACTCTACTCTACTCCACAACCTCCACTTCTCTAGGAGGATCTTCTGGGAGACAGTGTCAAAGGCCCTGCTGAAGTCCAGATAGACAATGTCCACTGCTCTCTCCTCATCTACCAAGCCAATTATCTCATCGTAGAAGGTCATCAGGTTGCTCAAGCATGACTCCCCCTTGGTGAAGCCAAGCTGACTACTACTAATCACCTTACTGTGCCATAGTCTTGTTTAGCTCCTTGGTGTCTCTGATGATGCTTATGGAGTATTCTTAAGCACACCTGTAACTGACAGGACTTCCTGCTGATAGCCCTGATATTCCAAGGATATTTTCTTGGAATGCTGATTCCCATGCTGTAACAGTTCTATATAACATTTTGCAGAAGTTTTGAGTGCCTTTTGTCACACTAACTTTTTTGTGGTGACGATACAATAGATAGGCATGGGACTGGCAGCAATGTCTCGTCTCCCTTGCCAACACCGTTAGTTGCGGGGGCTGTAGTGCTGTTGTTGTGCAAGGTCCTGTACCCATCTATTTAAAAAGGCAGCTGCTGCCTCAAAGACGTGGTTGTCTCAGCATGTAATAAAAGACAACAGGTGAATGCAGCAAACAAATAGGGGAGATGAGGGCAAAGTAACAGTGAAACAATCCATCATGCTCGGTATAATAAATAGCAGTCACAGGGCACCAGCATCCTTGATGCTATGAAGGGCTTTTTTAGGCATTTTCCAGGAGCAATGTGAAGGAGATTTGTGCCATTCTACCTTTTAAAAGTGCATGACAGGATCGGTTAGATACTGGCATGACTAAGAGCTGGATGAATTGTATGAATAAGCCACTAAGACAAACAACATCCCAAGGGAAGGTTCTTCAGTTACTCTTTAACCTTGTCTTTCAAAAACTAAGTTGGGAGAATGTCCGCAGACTTCCCCCCACCCCCCCTTCCCCGCAGTGTGATTCTAATTATCTTTGTTTTCTTTTATGCTCTGCACCTCACCGGCATTGTTAATACCCAGTCTTTGCCGAACAGCCTCCGAAAGGCATGTCTTCAGGAAGGTTACGGCTCTTCGCAGACCTGTTGTTGTGTGAATTATGTAAGATACGGAGGCGGTGTACACTTGTGTATGGTTCATCAATTCTGCTGCTGGAGCATCTCCACTTCTGCGGTTTCTGCAGCTCTCACGTACGTTTTCTTATTCCTGCCTTCCGTCCTTGCCTGCATTGTACTGTTGTGCTTATGATAGCCAACATAAATCTTTTATACACACACACACACAAAAAGAAAGTGTATCACACCAGTTCTTAGAAGAGCACTTTTAGGAAGATAATTAGATTTTTTTATAAATGTCACAATATCGTCCCTTTTGGCTACTTTTAATTGCATATAAAACCAACTGTTGGTATCGAGAAGTTAATTTCCATGTTAACAGTGAAGGAGGGTGGAAAACCAGAGTAGGGAATATATCAATGCAGTGCAAAGTTTACTTTAAAATACAGAAGATGTTTGCATATGCACATAGCATATTAGTTTATCATACTTCTTGGTATCCCTCTCAGGATCTGTCAACCCAGCCCTCTCCTCTATTTCACTGACAGTTGGGCTAGCTAGATAACTACCAGGGGAAAGTTTTATGGTCACAGAATACTAATATTCATTCTAATTGACTAAAATGTTCCACTGCACTGATTCTTGATAAACTTTTGTGCAAATATGGGCGGGCAGAGAGTAAAACTAAAGAAATATACTTAGTTTTCTGGTAGCCAGCTCAACGAGCTGCTGGAAGCATGGAGCTGGACTGCAGACCTCGAGGTCAGGAGCCTTGTTTTGGGAAGGTGGTTTCAGAGGTTAAACCCCAGGCTTTACAGCTGGGAGTCTAGGCACACCTGAGAGCCCTGCCTCTCCTGGCCCTGCTGACTGCTATCGACCCCAGCAGGGGACTTCCCTAGGTCCTTGGGGACCCTGGGAATTGACTACGTTAGCTGCTCCATTTTGTTTATGGGAAAAAAAGAACGGAAATATTTTTATTTGATCTGAAACAAAACTTTTTTGGGGTTTTGCTTTCCATAGGAAATTGTAAACACTTTGGTTGTCATGTCTGTCTGGTACTGACCAGCCTTAGCCTACACTAGCAAAAAGTGATTCAAATGAAGAACGAGCCATGATTGCTTACTATATATAATTCTTTATATATTAATGCATTAGTGTGTAAATTGTTGAACATGGTATAATGTAATACAAATCATTCTAGTCATTCTCTTTATTATGTATCAGAGCATAGAATTTTCTTCAAAACTGTGAATAAGTGGAAAAATACAAACCCATAATTAACTTGGTTTAGTTGCGGTGACTGAAACATCCCTCTGGTATTAATACTATTATATACTAATTTTATACCTTAAAAATACCTTTTAAAACATTATGTAAGGAGGCAGATGTTTACTGTGCTAGAACTGTTTGCTGAAAGGAATGCAATAGCACATTGTAAACAACAGTGTTTCTTAAAAATACTTTCATTAAATGTAACAGGTACAGCTGCTTGCTTGTTTAAAATAATGAAGTGAGATTATTCTGGCGATCGACAGACATCACCAGAGTGGTCTAAAAGAGAGGAGACAGAGGCAGTAGGCAGAGTACAGAGAAGCGCTATGTTTTGTTTCAAAAGTAATAAGCAAAACCAAATAGAAGAAATTAGGACTCGAGTCTCACAAAAAGCGACAAGTCTGCATGCACTATAAAATCTAGAATAACACTTTATTACTTAATTCATTTATTTACTTGGATAATTCTGATTTTGAGGTGTACCTGATCTTGCACTGTCTTTGCTAACGTGCTGTGTTGGGTTGATCACATCAGGCAAGAATGCTGAGACAGGTTCATTCGACATTTAGTCTGGCATTACCCCATTAGCTTCAGTGAGGTAATGCCAAAGCTGAGTTTTCTCCTGATTTCTGTCAGGCATGTTTTAATTATCTAGTTATGACATGAAGTCTCTTCTTTCTGGAACAATATGCTCTCTGAAGTGTTTGGTGTATTTTTGCTAATTACTTCAATTAAAAAATTGACGGTGCGTGGGAATTGCTCATGTGGTACTTGCAAAGGTAATTATGATTGGTGAGGGAACAGGAGTTCTTCAAACAATTTTAGAGAATATATTACACTAAAATGTCTTGTTCCGTGGACACAACCATTTGCAATGCTGCGAAACACAAATGCTAGTTTGCTAAGTGTTGTAAAGCATGAGGCTTATGGGATAACTCTCTTTTGCCAGTGTTCTTATTTCCTCTCGTGTGAACCAGATATTACTAAGACAGTGTGTGAACATCCATAGCGTCGATTCTTTCTCATAAATGTGTTCAGAAAAACTGAAAATAGATTGTGAAAGAAGTTACTTTAAAATTATTTGACATTAGAGCATTAGGCATATTGGTAAGGTGAGAGGGTAGCAAACCATGCTCTCTGCCGTATAACAAGGACTTATGTCAATATAGTGATTCCTGACCACAAAACTTGTTTTCTAATGGGGATGAAAAATCACATAATAGTTCAAGACATCAACTGCTACTTTCTGTGCTTACAGGCTTGTTTGAAATTCATATACTAGTGATGGTCAATACCAGATGAATCTTTCATGCTACTAAGAAGAAAAATGTACACTCACTTTTGTTAAAAAGCTTTTTTTTCCCCTGACAGATTTATTTTTTGAGCAGGCCAAGCTGTTATTCTGCCATAATTTCAAGGATATGTATTTCCTTCATATGAGAATAAATAATACCCTGAATGAAAGCAATCCTTATTCAGAATAGATTACAGCAGAAAGTTGCCTGTACCCTTTGTGCACTGTAGTAGTTTCAAAAGGAATCTGAATTACATCCTAGAAAAATATATGGTGAATTGTGCAGTAAACAATGGTGTAACTGCTGTGTGACAAAAGGAAGAGAACGTACATGATTCCATCTGAAAGAAAACCATAATTTGATGAAGGACACTGAGACTCAATGCTCTGAAGAAATCAATTTTGACAGACTGAAATAGCAATATGCACAAAAGTAGTTAGTGGGTAAAGAACTCCAGAAGAATGGATTGCCTTTTTTATATGATTAATGACTGAACAAACATAACAAAAATTTAATTTAAAATTAATTAGGAAAAGTCTTTCTAAACTTAGGTACGTTAAATTGACAAGGCTTTCCACCTAGGACTCTTGATGGGAACAGATCTAAATTTTAACATTTCTGAATGAAACCTAACAAGATGAGGTATGGTGATTAAAACTCCCTTCTTGCACTTGTGAAAATGAAGCTTTTTTTCAAGCTGATTTCAAAAGAAATATTTTTCAGGAGCTTTTTTGCTATGTTTAATAACCTACTGATAAAGCATTGAAAAGTTCAAAATCTTCTAAAGTGCTCCTTAGTACAACTGCACAGATTTCAGTGGAATTCAGTGGTTGAGTTGGCCCAATCTATTTTAAGTTATTTACTCTTACACGAGAGGTATATATTTTTCTCCTTTCTGTTTTTAATTACTGCAAGAATGGGAAAGCGATGTAGTAACCCAGGGAGATGTTTTGCTCATGGTTTAGAACAGGCATCCTCCAAGCATGTGTTCTTGGGTCTGTGAGGTGTGCTCCTCTGTGGACCATGTCCACAGACAGCTTGTGTCAAATTATTCCAGGTTTTAAAGCCACTCACCTAGATCTAGCTGAAGCAAGAGATGACATTACTGCTCCTGCTTGCTCACCACTGTCCGTCACTAGGCATTACTGGCCCCACAGCTGTACCAGCGGGAAGGATGACGAGTTTTTCCTTTTCCTTTCAGGCACACCCACTTTGTTCAGTCAGTATCAGTCTTCACCGGATATTTAAATGAACCCATCTGACTGTGGTGGAAATGCATTAGGCATAATCCCTCCAGCCAGCTGAGAGGTGGAGCAGGAATCTCCAGCCAAGGACTGGTAATTCATTAACTAGTACAGCTGTCTGAAATGAGCCTGAGCGTTCCCAGAAGGGTTTTGTGTGGAGAACTGTGAGTTCAGAGGAAAGATGAACATTAAAAGCATGTTACTTCTGAGGAGCAAATGCTCTGTTTTTGTGCAAGTGTCCTTCTCAATTAAATCAATGACGCAATTTATAGCCAAAGTGACTTCTATATAATGACTTCTTTATTGAAAAAGATTCTGCTTGGTATTAGGAGCTCATTAAACTGAACTGCTGAAGGAAAAGACATTGATTTAGGCTTCCATGAGTAATGGTGTACCATCCATTTCCTGTCCTCTCAAGTTCTGTATTTACTTTTTTTTTTTGTCTGTTTTTTCATAGTAGACATCATTTAGCAAAACATTTAATTTCATACCTACAGCTTTCCTTAACCAGGCAAATATATGGCCCAAGTTCAGGAAAAACACTTACTACCACTTAATCAGACATAAGCACATACTTAAGAGCAGGCATCCTCCTTTCTATTTGAAATACCTGCTTTTCTTATCGGAACAATTCTCTGAATTTCTGTAAATTTCCAATCCAACAGGACAGCTGAAGAGATAAGGGACAGAATTCAGAGGATTGTAGCTTGAGGATTGAAGGTGATACACAAATGCTGAAGCCAAGACCTTTAAAAGATACGAGCAAAACAAGATTTACATGGCGAGACAATCTGCTTTATTAAACCACCCAATTTAATGAGAGATAAACAGGCAAGTTTTGGCACATAAGCCCTTGTTCAAGTTACCTGAAAAAAGTCTTGAGAATGTAACCAGAATACAACTCTGAGAGCATCTGTTCTTTTTCCAACCACATCAATTAATCTAATAACAGTCTTCTTGTACAAATTTCACTTTGATGTTATGCAAAAGGAGACAGAATGATCTGCAGACAGAAAACAGAGGAGAGAATAACCCAGGATCACCCCAGAGCCAGCAGAAAGCAAGTCCTTCTAACTGAAGATCAATAAAAATCTCTGTGGTTTCCTATATGCAGTCCCAGAAGCATATGCTGTCCACCAAAGGAAGCCAGAGATCATAAGCCTAGGCGCAAGGCTAACTCTTGGGCTACGGGATACTCTGGGATGGGACTCTTGCTTTCATATGTAGTGCAGGCACTTCAGGATAGGAATGGCAGCTGAAGATTTCAGCATAGCTAACAAAGGCAGTCACACAGACATTCAAAACCTGAAAATCCTTCACTAATGAAATTTTGTCACAACATCTTTGAAGTGTTAAACCCCGTAGCAGTTTGAAAGTGTTTCCTTAGTAATTATAGTTACAGGGCAAACTAATACAAGAAACTGTGTAATCCTTCTAGGAAGCATCAATTTCCTCTTCTCACTTCTCTTTCCCCATTTCCGCTCTTTTGTTCCAGGGCCTGCCTTGTCAGAAGATTTTTGTGATTTTTTGGTTAGCCTACCCTGACTTGGTAGGCTTCATTCCTACAGCCCTCCTGGGCAAGCAGAGACAGTTAATGCACAACTGAATAACGAGGGAAGTATCTCCTTGTTTCATACTTAACCAAGCTTTGCCACCTCATTTGTTACCTCTAGTCACCTCATTTTCTGCACTGATTAACAAACAGTCCTTCCCACAGCTTTTCCCCTCTCCCGAATCAGCTGCTGCCTGCTCATATCTTCCTCTTCTGTTAGCTACTCAGAATTAGTTTGGGTTTAGGCTTAAGCTTTTGGCAAATTAGCTGTAGTCTGATGAAGACAACATGGTTGTCTGGTCTCAATTAAGATCTCGTGTCAAGCACTCCTGATGCTCTCCTTAGATAACGTGCATAAGCTAATCACTGCCATTTTCCCTTTCCTGTTCTTTCCCGGGTGTTCTGTATATATATTAATAATATTCTGTTTGCTAAATTAGGAAACTCATATTATTTAGAGTGTACCTTTCTTCTCTGTGGATTGCTCTCCATGACAGAGATTTGTTGTTGGAATGTTCCCAATTCTGTCCTTGAATACATTGCAGCTGTAACATCACTGGTGAGCTACTGAAAACATCAGCTTTCTACTGCCAAATGGAGATGGCTGTCCACTGTCAGATATGGGAGATAATGAGTAATAGACAAGCAACAGAAACATTAATGGTTTGTTTTTCACTTCTTATGCAGACCCTCTGGTTTTAGCTATCTTGTTAAAACTAGTATTATCCTTAAAAATTAAATTTTTAATCTGTTTACAACACTGTTTCTGGGAAACCATGAATGAGGGAAATTAAATTATACCTGTACTATACTTTTCTTGGTGATTGGTAATTATATTGTCACTCATGATGCCATTCATTGCACTTAGCTGCATGGAATTGGGGAAAAACATGACATTTCCCCTTGTACTAGACATAATGAGAATCTATGTCTTTTTACAGAATCATACATCAGTGAGGTATGGGAGTAAACAAAATGTGGGAAAGTTGTATTTGGAACAAAAGATTTTCTCCTTCAAGCCATAGCATAAAATATTTGTATTTCCTTTGGGAAATATAAACAGGGAGCTAACAGGTGCAATGCCCAGTTTAGGTGAACCGCAAACACTTATTTTCTATCTGTTGCATTTTCAACCAACCTGTCACCCAGCTAAGCGTTGTTTTTTAAAAAAGCCCCATACAAATTCCAGCTAGTAACTCGGGCCTTTAGAAGAACAGAGCAACCATTTTTCTTGTCTCAGGTTTTGGATGAATAATCTGAGGTATCTTTAAAAGGGCACAGACTTAAAAAAACATGCAAAGTAACCATCCTTCTGGAAATAATACACCTGTCAGCAGTCTTTGTATGTGCTTCCTGAACACATGGACTTACACCCTTCTGCCTATCCATCTTCTTGAAGCAGTAAGCATCTAACCCTGTAGTGGCTGGTATGCCCATCATTTGGAAGAACATACTTCTTCTGCACCCAACTTCACCGCAATCAAATGCATTTTCCTAATTCTTGATTGGAATTTGTATGGCGTCTTGAAAAGCTCTGATGCAAAAGGTGCCGTCCAAACGCAGTGCTTTTATTAAAACCCGAAACAAACAAAACCACCATCTTTTTGGCAGAGTGGCATAATGAAGGAACAGCATCATTGGTATGTTCTGAAAAGTTTTAAGTAGGAAACTGCTGTGTTATTTCAAAAGTTCTCATTTTCACAAATGATAAATTGACTTAATTTGTTGTAGAAGTTGCCAAACGAACATAGTTAAATCTGGAGTTAGTTAGATCTGGACTAAGTCAGTCCCCAAAGAGTCAGGGTACCTATTTATGTTCCCAGCAGGCTTGTTTGCATCCAAATTAAAATTCCTTGCAACCAAAGGGGTGCTACAAAAGGTTTTGGCCTCAGCAAACTGTAGCTCCTGCAATGTATGCTTAGGCAGAAATTTTCTAACATGTTTGTATCAGTATCAGTGTAATCCAACACTGCATGAAGTTTTTGCTTCCACTTTTAATAAATGTCACTTGCCATAAACACAGTACTTTGCAGATTAGCTGTGCAGAGCTTTAAACAGTGACCTGTTTTTTGATACTAACTGGTACATACTAAATGCTTTTGGGAGGTTATTTTCTTTTGTCAGGTCACTGTGACATATTTTTAAAAAAAATACCATCCCCTTGGTAACAGTCTTTTTCCTTCCCTTTCACAGTATGTTGGCAAACTAAAGCTCAGGAGACTTTTTGCTGTATTACACAAGCATATAACTTTGTTGTTTTAATCTTTATCAACTGATGTAAAGTCAGCACACATGGAGCAAGAAGATCAACAAAGGGAAGTACTTACATTTTTAAGAATGCAAAAGGAACACAGAGAAAACTGAGACAACCCAGAACAGATGCTGCCAAAATTATTTTTTTAATCAGTTAAATGTTGTGAAATTGCCATGGAAAATTCAAGAGGTGTTTATAGCTGATATTTTAAGTGTTTTTCTTTTACGAAAGAGGTTTGGTTTTTCAAAAGCAAGGAAATCAAGGTTTAATCTTAGAAAACTGGGCGCTGTTACACTCCTCTGTACAGTTATAACAATGTAAATCCTGCTGATGGCCAGTGCCACCCTCCCTGATGTTAGAACTGGGCCTCAGTGTGACATTAAAGGACAAGCATTATTACTTGAATCTCCCACAATACTGCTTCGTAAGACAATGCTTTTAAAATGCTTTGGGGAAACAGTCTGCAGAGTTCTGAGGGTTCTTTTTTTTTTTTTTTTTTTTTTTATTTTTTTTTTTTTTTTTTTTTTCCCAGCCTGATCTGCAACGNGTTTGGTTTTTTGTTTTGGGTTTTTTTTTTTTTTTTTTTTTTTTTTAATTGTTTTTTTTACTCTTCTTGTCCCAGACTGATCTGCAACGAAAGGGAGGCAGGGCTCCCTCCTTGGAGGCTCTCACTCTCAGGGTGGCAGCCGCAGCCCAAGGAAGCAGAGATGGACATGGTATGTCTTGGCTCCTCTCCGTGACACATCGTATATAGAGTCCTCTGCTGTCTGACAAACTCCTCATGGTCAGAACACAGCAGCAGACTAACATTACTGATCATGTTGTGATAATATTGGCAATAACAAACTTTGGTCAACACTTGGCATTGCATACCATTAGAATCACAGTGTTACCACAGTACCAGTATACTGCTACTTTTAGGGAACAGTAATGCAAAACATTATTGTATTAGCTATATTTAATGAAAGAGGAAACGGACCCCACTATCTGCTTATAATCCACATTTGTATGCCACATAGAATATTCAAAATCACACTGACAAATTAACACTCTGCATCTGCATTGGTCAACATTTAGAAGGGACATAACAGATTCTGTTAAGAAAGCAATGTTTATGTTTTTATACTGCAAAGTGGCCACGGTCAAACTGACATAGTAACTTTTTATAAGAGCAGCAAGCCCTTACATGGGTGTGAAGTTAATGGAAATGTTAAAATTTCTTTATCAGATTAATTTCTAAGTCAGCGTTTTCAGCCAAAAGGCTTGAAATAGGCTGCGTACCCAGGATGCTTAAGATGACAGGACTTCCATGAAGGATCAATTTATGCCTCAACTGCTGCCTGAGACTTCCAGACTCCATTTCTCCCGTTATGCTTGCTTACTTTTTCCTCTACACCAGTATGTTTTAAGGATTGTTATAAAAGTATATACCATCCCAGTTAAACTCAGGAGTTTTGACACTTTCTCAGTGTTGGATGTTCTGAATCAGCAGATTCTCAAAACCTTTGTTTAGGTAGAAAGGTTCTGATGCAGTCTAATGCCTTTCATTACTCATGGAATTGTTAGGGATGCTGCCACGGACTGTACAGATCAACGCAAGGTCTCATGCAACCTTAGTTGTGGTATTCCTTAGAGCTACCTCTTTCATGCTGCTGATGACTCTCGTATTTCCACTGCAGGGTGTATATTCAGAGTGTGGGGTGTGTTTTTTGGAATGATTCACTACTGAGATATTGTAATATCAAGCACGATTTTCTCTCAATAATCTGATATATATGTGCACCCAGTAAGACTTCATGATTTAAAATACCTGCCCTTACACTGAAGTACACAAAGCCTCATTTATTGTGCCAAGACAGCTTTTTCATACACTTCAAATTTGTACTGGATGCCATTCTCTTCTTGGATATCAGCAGGGACACCTGGGTACCTGGAGAGAGGCGAGAAGACAAAGCAAAAGCCAACAAGTAGATAAAAATATCATTATGAGTCACTTGTAACTTAAACAATCAATTAGAAAAGAGAGTTGTTTGAAAAAGGAGATGAAAATACCATCCTTACAACAGGTATACTAAATACAAACTATTTTTAGGAATCAACTACTATCAGCAACTTGCACACACATCTTTTTAAATCAAGAAAGCATACTCTGATGCAAAAAACCCCCCACTTTTTGGCTTAATCAAAGACCCCCAACATTTTTATTAAAGTCTCCAACACATTATTTAAAAAGTCTGCAAATGTAGAAGAGGTACAGAACACTTGGAGGTTTTTTTGCTTTGCTTTTCCTCAGATGGTTTAGAAGAAATGCTAAGGTAAAAGTTTCTTACAAGTCTACGACAGCTTCTTAAAGCAGCTGACTGCTACCATACAAAGCATTCGTCTATATTCCAGATTTACTAAAACAAGTTTTATTAATAGACACTTTCAAAAATCTTTTCAGCTCCCTGTGACAGATTAAGGATTTTGTATGAGTAATGTTGACTTTGACGGAGAAAGAAATTTTAAATTTTATTTGCTAGGTTTGACTCTATCTGGTTTTCACTTTAGTAAGGGAATTATCTGCTACTTTATAAATACACACTTTAAGGCCAAATTCTGATTTCAGTACACTGGCCAAAATCAATGTACAACTCAGAAACAACCAAAGGGGAGAGAGGGGAGCTTTAGGTCAGACATCAGGATACTGAAGTGGGCTCATGATATGGCACAGCGCAGTTCAGAACATGTTAAGAGTTGAAAAAGGTGACTAGTCCTCCCCAATCACCTTGCTTATCTCTCCCACGTCCTTCTTTCCTGCCCCTACCTATTCTCTCCCACTTCAGTGCTAATCCATTCCTGTGCCCCGTGCAGAGAGCTTGACTTGCCATACTTTCTATTTTTTCCACTGCTGGTCTGTAACCAGCTGGGAACACAATGGGAGCAGCAAGAAGAGTAGGAGTTCCTTTCCTTGCTGGTTCTTGAGGCAGACGTTTGAATTTTTGCCACCTCCCTACTGCCTGCTGGATGTAATCTCATTGGAGAGGACACAAAAGCATGACTGGAATATGCCAAGAATAACATAGAAGAAATCACACCAAATGGCAGAAACTTACAGTTCCATACTAGTTCCCACTAAGTTTGTTAGGAATGTCCTGGTTTGAGGTAAAACGGGACCAATTTTGTTCAGTGGCTTTACTTTATAGTTAGGCCTCTTCTAACTGCTGAAATTAAGGGCATGTTATGCAGAAACCGTTCACTCTCAGAGTGATAAGACCCATGTTTACAGTTGATGCGAAGGAACGGTATGCAGAGAGGCTCTTGCTTATACTTGTTGCTATANGAAAGGAATAACCTTAGAAATCTATAAAGGCTCAACCCTCCCTGCTCAAAACCATTTAATTAGTCTTCAGCAATTTATCAAAGACATTCAGAGGCTAAATACCATTGACTAACAACATCCTGAGAGTTATGAAGCTTAGTAAATATTTGAGTAATTCTAAAATGAGACACAATAAGAAAGTTACTTTTCAAGCAAACTGACAAATGCAATTCTTTACTGTAAAGATTATGGGAAAGTTGAAGAACACAGCAAGTTCCAACAACCTCTCTGTGCTGAGTGTGGTGCAATTCCAGGTTCTAAGTAAAATATGACTCTGGGGAAAAATACGTGAAAAGCACCTCTAACTCAAAACAGAACATGGCTTTGATAGGACCCTTATGCATTCAAAACAGATTATTAAGTCTTCCATCTGAACACAAGACTAGTATGCATTTTGATACTTACTCTGTGAGAAGTTTGTAGTCTTTGTAGTCAATTTCTGGAAAAAATGTGTCACTCTCAAATTCCTGCAAAATTCTTGTCACAAACAATCGATGATTAATTGGCTTCTCCATTGCTGCCTTTAAAAACAGAAGAAATTATTAAAATTGAGTTGTTCCCTGTAAAACAACTCAACCATGCATGAAGTAGTGTTGGTTATTAACATTTTTAATATTCTTGTTTTATAACACTATTTGAAATCTGCCAGATAATATCAAGCGTAAGTTCTTATTTGGAACATTAGCTTTCTTTACCAACTCTCCAAATTCTTGTTCTGCCTGCACCAGACATCACCATGGCAGCATTCAAAACAAACCAAGAGATAAGAGTCTTAGCATACTTTCTACTTGTACATTGCACACCAAATATGTTACATAAAACTGAAACTCAGTATTTTATATATATTTCCAGATTTAAGCAACACAGTGAAAATTGAACTCTAAATCTCCTCTTCTGGAGTCTGCTCAAGAGTACTTTCTAAAGGGATAATTTCATCTTGTGCCAGTCCCACCTGGTAAATGGAAGCAACACCTATTCTCAGAGCTTGGGACATCTGACAGAAATTAAGAAAAAAATACAAGTAGTCCTGTGAGAAGAAAGGAGCAGCATGGCCTAGTCTCAACAAGCAATTTCTGAATCCGACCTCTTGGAAGAACAGGAAGCTTTATGTGGTGAGAGAGGCCCACACCTCAAGGTAATTTCTTCCAATATTTAATTAATATCATTGCTAAGGATTTATAATGTATTTTTAGTATGCAGGAGCCTGCAATTCCAGTGATCAAATTATCTATCAGTTTAACTTCAAAGTTTGATTTCTGGATTATGGCAAAGTGATAATATGCATTGAAAGTTATATAAAAACAACAACAAAGAAGGTTTCCAAGCTTCTTGGATGAAAAAGTTACGAAGGCACCTGTTAGGTGAGCACCTCACTAAAAAATCCACACAAACTTAGGAGTTAAAAAAAGACATTTTCTCTCCAGATCAGACTGAAAAGTCACCTCTTCCAGACTTTCTTGGCATTAAAATAACCCATTAAAAGCTATACTGGTGGCTGGTTACAATATATTTTTGAGAAGCTTACAGCTGTTTCTCCCTTTCCTTTGAATTAGCAATGAGCAATGCTCTTTGTTAAAGGTGATTCACCATGCAGCATACTATTAGGTACTACTTTGACAAGTACAGGAACCAAGTAATAGCAGATTTAATCCAATAAAATTAATTGGTATCACTGCTGAGAAGTTAGTTTCTAGAAAAGATGCTCTATTACTGGAAAATGGTTTAAAATGGAAGGGGTAAGTCACAGCACACCAGCATCCAACAGCATTGAACTGGTGTTCATTTAGTTTGTATATAAATATCCCATTTTAAAGTCTTTTAAATAAGGGTGGGAGGTAAGAGGAGAAATATACAGCTGCAGAATGACAGAAGAATAATAATCTGCTACACAAATAAAAACATACCATGTTCTGTAAACAGAGATACTTTTGTTTTGTAGTAGAGGAATAAATCAACCTCCTATCCAGCTCTATGGGAATTCAGCTTCAGCAAGACGTCTGTACCACCAAGACCAGTCAGGGAAGAGCATGCAGAGTGACTGACCACACATATTGCAAAGAAAGCTGAACTGAGCATGAAGGGGACCAGAGGATAACCTCCATTCTAGCTAAATGGTTGCATTAGTTGAGTGAACCAACCAGATGCGTAACTGTCCTCAAGTTAAAAAAAGTGCAAACGCTTCCTGAGTTAGCCAGACCAGCTGTGGGGGTCTGCGTGTGTATGTGGCCCATGAATACTGAACAATGAACAAAAAGAGCTGGGAGAAGAGCAACAGCCTTGATCTGGTTTCTACCCACACATTCCTTCTCAGCAGCTGGGAATGCCCAGCATCATGACAGCGAGCATTATTACAGCGACAGGCAAGGAGAAACACTTTGTAAAGTGATTTGACTTTATATTTCAGTTGCTATACTCTACTAAGTGTCGTTCTCACTCGTATTGGGATTTTAGTACATAGTTGAATCATGTCACGGGCTGGCATCCTGACCTGGCCTTAGCCTGTCCCCATGGCCCCATCTACTCATCCCAGGGCTATGTCTGACTCTGGTTACCATCATGGGGCCTGATTCCACCCTGTGGACCTGCCTCATCACCATGAGCTCTGGCTGGTGAGGCCCCTGTCATGCCAGTCAGGTTATTGCCCATGAGTCCCAGCTTCTGTCCCTTTGGGAGCACCTGTTCCTCTGTGTTCCCTGCCAGTAACTTCAGAAAACTTGAAATAAGTAAATTTTGTATCAAACATGAAACCTTCCACGTGTGGAGTCTCTAAAGGAACCTGCTCACGGAGGACTGCACTCTGACACCACCTCTGCAAACTACTGCTATGGACCTGGCAGGACAGGGAAGGAGACTGATCACAACTCTGGCATTTGCCTGAGGATTAAGGTAGTTCCTCACTGACATTCAATTCACTCTTGCCCTGTCCAGCCCACTCTAACAGTTTCACCACCTTTTTTAGAATCATAGAATCGTTTAGGTTGGAAAAGACCTTTAAGATCATCCAGTCCAACCATTGACCCTACTCTACCAGGTCTGCCACTAAACCATGACTCTAAGCACCACATCTACATGACTTTTAAACACATCTAGGGATGGTGACTCAACCATCTCCCTGGGAAGCCTGTTCCAATGTTTGATAACACTTTCAGTGAGAAATTTTTTCCTAATGTCCAGCCTAAACCTCCCCTGGCACAACTTGAACCCGTTTCCTCTTGTCCTATTGCTAGTTACTCGGGAGAAGAGANCCTCATGCAGTTGGCTTCAGCCCATCGATCCAGTCTGTCCAGATCTCTCTGCAGAGCCTTCCTGCCCTCAAGCAGATCAACACTCCTGCTTAATTTGGTGTCACAAGCTACAGAAGACGTTAGAGGATGCACAGTGCTGATGTAATAGAATGTTGACATACTTAACTCTACATTTAATCAAGAAAATATACATTATGCATATTTACTCTAATGAACAGTATAGGGTGGATATGACTTTGTTTTAATAACACATACATAATACAAAGGAATAGATGTAAATAAACTTGAACATTTAAACAGAATGTTCAGTAATTAAATATATTTCTAGTGATCAGGCAATACTGTGGGAAGTTAGCAGAATACTCAATAGAGAAATCATTTCCAATAAGTAGAAGATCAGTACTGCCTTTTTTTTGGTTTTGTGTATTTGATGAATGTGAGGATAAAGTATGTGATAGAACAGACAGATATTATGAGAGGACTTGTTGGAAATAGTTGTACCCGGGCAAGAGGAGATTTTTAAACAAAATGATGTCTGTGAGCTCATGCTTCTGTAAATTTGAAAAATCTGCATCCTCACTCCATGATCATTATGTTACTCTCACTCCATTGCCACACTGGGCCTCAAAGTCAATCTTGGTACATTTTTAATTTACTGTGTTTTTCCCTCATCATCCATTCAGTTATCCTTGGACTGGATTTGTACCTGCACTGGTTTCCCTTGGGAGCTGCATATGTGTTTGCTCTCCACACAGGGTCACCTCCTTGTGTAGCAGCTACTGAACCTTTTAAGATATTACAGCCTGATGCAACAGAGAAAAGCAGTGCTGATTTTTGGTCCACGTTAAAGCACAGCCTATTAAAACCGTGGCTGTTGATGTCTCAGAAACACCAGAACCACTCCTCAGGCAGTGATGACTTTCCACAAGAGAGGGAAGACAGGAGAGCTGAGGTATCAGGATCCCTCCTGTGGTCCCAGGTACATCAACCCTATATGTGAACCAGAGTCCTTCACAAGACTCAAGAGAACTCATATATACCTTCATAACCTTGTGAAAAGATCTTGGCATACCCTCGTCTTTTTGCTCACTTCCAAGAAACCCTCGGTAGGCCTGCCTCTGAAGCATAAAGTAAAAAGGAGATGTCCTAAGGATCATCTTCCCCATAATTTCCAGCTGCATTGGACTGACAGCCATACAAGATTAGATTATGTCTGCACGTGCAGGACCATTGCCTTGAATTAGTTTCTCTCTGTAGAACACAGGTTAAAAGAGCCCTGTAGCTCTGCAACAAAGAATAGCTGTGCATCAGAAGTTGTTTCAGAAGTATTATATGGAAAATTAATCTTTTATATATCTAATCACCAAACCACTGTAAACTAGTGGGCATAGCAACCAATTGCTGTAGCAGGGACCAATCATTTCCAGTCATTTAAAGATTCACAGATTTTAGGACAGACACATACTGCTTCTGCTTTCTCATCTTCTACCAATTACATAAAATAAGCCAAACAGCCAAAGTAACTATGTGAGGCACTTATTATTCAAGTGTCTTCCCAGACAACAACATTGCCAATCCAAACGAAATATGACAACACTACAAAAGAGAGAATTTCAAAATAAACAGTCTGTTTATTTGCATTCTGTTTTTCAACCCTTAAAATGTGTTGGATCATATAGGCAAGCTGCATTTTGAAGTCACAGGAGTATTAAAAAATATATTTTATACATTAAAAAAAATCTCACAGCTGAAGATCTCAAAAAGTTCTAGACCTTACCTGGGTAAAAAGACTTGCCTGAGTTAAGCTTTGGCTACTAGGAGACTTGCAGTAATAACCAGGAGAACCAACACCCTCAAAATTCCTTCATTTCCACACTGCTAGCGTTCAGCTTAGTGAGGTAGGGAACAGCCCTTCCTTCCCAAACCATTAAGGCTAAGCCTAGTGATGGAGGAGACACTGTGGTAGCTGCCACCACTGGTTCTCCACCAAGGACAAAGGCAAGTGCAACAAAAATCTTCTATGACTGTTATTGAAAAACCTGCCCATTTTGCCCTTGCAGAAACAGATACACTTTAGTCACTAGACTTCTCCGTGTGTTAGTCTTAAAGGAGGGTCTTTTAAATCTTTTCCTCTATGATCTCTGCAAGCATCTTTGAAAAATAACTTAAAAAGCAACAACCTTTCATAGCTGCATGATTTGTGCCTGCAACTGACTCATCTATTAAACTTTTTTAGTCACTGTTTTCTCCCAGAGGAATGTCAAATCAATATGTTTGTTCACAAGAACGAGCACACAAAAAGCTTGTTAAGAGTAACAGCAATATTACACCTTTCCTTCCACATTAGAAATCTCCTGAGTTTATTTTGAAGACTGTACTGGAAAGGCTGGATATGTCCCTCTCAAGTCTGAGAAAGTATAAAAATGATAAATGAAAGAAAATTCTTAAACTTTTAACAGAATTTTCTAGTTAATCCACTAGTCCATTGCTAATATCATAGATCTGTTTCCTCTAATTTTATTTATAACTAGGTAAGAGCAAGAAGTATTGGCCACTGGAGGTATGACTACAGTAGTCACAGATATATTTTTATAAAACACAAATCTCTATGCAAAGGACAGCGCTGTCAGCTGTAACGCTGTGATAGCCTGCCACTTTTATATAAAAAGAGAGATTAGAGAATTGCACTGAGTGCCCAAACAGTTCCTCAAAAAACTCCCAGACAGTCATAGGAATTGTCTTACCATTCCCACCTTTTTGTTCAGACAGCTACACAAAGCTACACAACTACAAATGGGAAAATTCTCCTGTAAAGAAGGATCCTGCGACAGTACAGTAATGAAGAGATGATACACATCTGCATATATGCCAGGAAGACAGTAACCTTCCTTGGAAACAACTGCTCAGGACCATAAACGTGCATAATCGAGTAACATTATCATAAGCTTGGTGGGACAGGGAGAGAACATCTGGTCAGTGCAACCACGACAAACTTCAGTCTTCACTTTACATAAGGTAATGTTACCAGCTTTCAAAAATGTTAACAGGATTGAGCCATGCTCATTAGTTCACTCTAAACCAGAACTAGTGGAGAAGCCAATGCAGCACTCAGCTTTTTGCGCTGGTTGCTCCCAGAGCAGTACAATGCTTCAGGCCTGCAGCATGACACCGTCAACAGCATCATGGAGCTCAAGAAGCCTGCTCTTTGCAGCATGCTCTTTGAGAGCACTGTTCGAAGGGAGCAACAGCACTATGACCTGCAAGAGTGGAGTGCGTGAGCATGCAAAAATGAGCTGTCTGCATAGCTCCCTTGTAAGTGGATCTCAGTCCTTGTTCACATCTCAGACTAAATGTAATACTTCAAAACCATGGTAATATACACGTTAGTCTCTATTCCAATAGGTACACAGCTTAAAACCATTCCAATAGTTACGCAGCTCAGAGTCACTTTGTCTGATATGCAGGGAAGGTAGAAAAATTACTATTATTTCCTTTATAGTTTACAGGAAATTCAGACATACTAAAAGGTAATCTTTAAAATGTGCATTTTAGTATATTAGTATTAGCTGATAAAGTTTTGTCAGGCTTGGGAAAAAATCACAATAAAACTAGTGACTCAAATTGTTAATACTTCTGTCTTTTAAAGAAGTGATCCTTATGGTACAGCAAAGATTTGAAGCTTAGCAAATGTGGCATTCACAACCCACTCAGGGCATTCAGAACCCAGTGAAGCTTATATGCTTAGTTGAGAAACTCTGTTTAAGAGGGTAATTAATCATCTGTGAGAGACTTGCTGCACTAAATATGAATAGCAACTTCATAATTCAGTAATTTTGAAGAATGAAAGGGGGTAGATTACCAAACACAGTATGTCAAATACTAATACACATGAAGACACCTGAGCATGAATATTAGATAAAATTTTCCCTTGGAGATTACTGGAAATTTAATTTTCCAGCTCGAGCCTCTCCGTTGAAGCATTTCCCCAAACACTATTTATCACCAGCATCTATTTTCTGTTATGGCCAGCCTAGATATTAACTAAACAGCAAAACCAACAAAACTTCTTATGAAAGACCTTTTTGTTCTGTTATGAAATCACAAGTCTCTTCTCCAAATTTAATACATGAATACAATTCCGTACTTAAGCAATGTGACCTTGAGTGTCACTGTTTGCTTCTGTGGCACTGAGAATGCAACAAGCTGAGTAGGAACATACAAATTAGAAGAGACAATTTTAAATGTTCGAGATGCTGCAGGAAAAACTGTTTTATCAAAGTGAAAACCTGTTTGACATATAGCCTGTTTTGGTGTTACTAAAGAGGCCTTGGTTATGAGGACCTGAGTCATAAATTTAATTTTTTTTAAGTTTTGTTGCTAGTTTTTGTTTGGGTTTTTTTTTTTCCCCTCCCCCCACTGGTAGGTTCACTGTTAGGGATTTGTGTTTGGTTATTTTTACAAAGCAAGATTTATATTAAACGCTGTACAAATAACATATAATAAGACCACACCATCCACATAAATAAATCTACACCTGTTTTGGGGGTTTAAGTCCCTGTTTAATATTTGGGGATGTGGTGGACTCAAGAGTTCCTATTCCTAGTAAAATCTGAACATTATTTTTCATCAGTTTAAAACACACAGTTTAAATTCAGTTAAAAGAGACTGATGTAATTTATACTGAACAGGCTCCCTTAGGATATCCAGGTAGTGCTATTTTTCAGAGTCAAAGCCAAGATCTGAACCTCTCAGTTAAGAGACAACACCTCTACACAGAGTGCATCTACATTAGTGTCTTAACTTGGAATAGAAATGTGGTTTTGAAATTAATCTTCCAATTGCCCCCACTCACCACCCTTTAGTTGTACTGGGGAGCAATCTTGGTGTCCATGAATTAAAATTCTTGGGGATGAAACCAAGCCAGAAAATCTGCTCCAGGAACATATATGTCTGATAAGCTCCAACCACTAATAGGGACTCAAGGGCCAGAACCAATGAGTGAGTCACCACCACAAGTTTTCCAGCACACAACAAGGACTTAGGAGCCAGCAGACGGCTCTCAATATCAAGTGCTCACGCAAAATCATGGAGTGCCTCTCGTGATGCATAACGGCTTCATAATTGCTGTCACCTACTGACCATTGCTGGGCTGCTACACTCCTCCTTCCTCATCCATACACACAATAGCAACATCAACGCCTTCTGGAACTCAGGAGATCCAGGAAAGTGCAGAAGATCCAGTACAGCATCACACCGAGATCCAAAGAAATGAAACTTGTAAACCTGTGTTGAGAGGTCCAAAGGCTTCCCTGGAGGCAACAGTACTACCTTGTGGCCATATCAGGAGATTACAAACCTGATGAGGTGATCACCCTCAAGTCAAATTTAAGAAGATGAAGGCTGCATGAGGTTTTCAAACCCTCACTGGTCGGTGGGAGCTGTTTTTGAACTTTTCTGCTCTCACTTCCTAATACCAATGTCCTACTTGGCTCTCCCTGTCCCCACCAAAATGCCTGCTATGTCTAGCTGCTCTGTCTCTTCCTGTTGCTAAGGTCAAGGCTGAGAAGAGACAGTCTCCCTGAGTGTGGTGCTGAACACAGCAGGAATGTAACCTACATGAGGACCTGGATGGCCACCCTGTTTGGAGCTCACTTTCCTCTGTTCTTCATATGATTTGAGGCAGAAACGAGCTTATGCCAATAATCCCACCACCTTGGAGAGAAATGTGTCCTTGAGAACCCAGGGGCAGTGGGCAAGACGGCCTTAAGCAACAGACAGCTGCACTTTGTCCTTTAAATGTCCAGAGGCTGTCAGGCTCGCTCCTCTCTCCTCTGCAGTCCTACAAGCTCTGTTGTAAACAGCAGCACTTCCTTGCCCCTCTGTTGCTGAGGGCAGCATCCCATCCTGAAATGCCAACCTGGCGTGCATAGTCCAGCACCTTTGCTTGCTTCAGTTTTTAGAGGCTGGGCAGGGCGCAGCAGTCACCCCTACTTGAGACTGAGAGACAGGCTGGACACCTGCACCCCAGAGAGCGCCCTTCTGCACTTAGGCAGCTGGGTAGATGCTCCACCTCAGCACAACTCTCTGGGTAACAGTAAACCAGACCATCAGATTTCTCCCTAATGAATTATAACTTCCTTTGAAACATCCTGAGTGGATGCCTGAAAGGGGGAAAACCGTTAAAATTTTAAGTCATATTCCCTTATGCTGATAAGCACAAGTAATATGTTGCAAAAGTACTCTTGATCAAAACTGCCTGTTTATAATCTAAGTATTGACGAGTAATACGTCTAAAAAATGGCATTGTCTCCTACAAAATATCAGCCAGACACTGGAAAAATAGTTGAATTGGCAGTTTACAACACAGACACTCCTGGAAGAATAAGCAAAAATAATCACTCTTTGCAGCACTAGACGAGTATGCGGCCATTGCACAGAAAGGTAAATGCTTCTGCTTATACTATGCATCCTACAGAATTAGGGGCAGAAGCCAAATCCAGTCTCCTGCTCATGTAGGGCAGTTATGCCCAATCTCAAGAGAATCTGTCTCCAGAAACAAACTTGCTACTTACTGCCTGGAAGTGGGCACTTTAACGGCTAAGAGTGAAGAAGAGATTACCTCTATGTGATAATACTTGCTAATAGGCTGAATGCATTTGGACATCAAATATATGGTGAACTTCACCACATGCAAAAGTGATTATNCAGAGGAACAATAGTGTTTTACAGGCTACTTACATATGCATCTGATTTTTCTGACAACCTTAGCAATATCTAACTACTTTGCTTTTTTTACTGTAAAAGACACAGAGAAAAGATTCATGAAAGGCACAAACTGCAAAGGCAAGAAGTATCAGAACATGTACTTTCTGACTCCATATACAAAGCCTATTATCAGTCCCAATTTGCTACCAGGATCATGATGGCATTTTCACCACACACCAGAAGTCCAAGTGCCAAACAAGAAGTGTATTTCCCAGCATAGAGCTATTTTTCCTTTACTATATAAAACAAAAAAAAATTTGCTTTACAATTCTTAATTATGATTTTTTTTTATCAGAAGAAAGAATGCTTACTGCTGTCCTTACTCCATATTCTCCTAATTCATATGAAAGGAATGAGGGTTGATGGCCATAATCTTTTGTGTGGTACTATTTGACAATAAATGCAAATTATATGAGAACTTAACAAACGAAGACAAAATCAATGGAGAGTTAAAAGGCAGAACCCTGACTGTGTAGGGACTGAAAGGACGACTCTAGGGATGTAGCTGGAGGCATGGAGAGTTGAATAAACTTTACATATGTACACATGGAAAATGACAGGAAGGGTTTGGGGGAAGGGCAAAAGATGGCTGAGGAAACACGGGGCAACAAGAAGATCAGTTTCACTGCAGACTTTCATGTTGCACAGCTAATACCTTAGTTAAGGACAGGAGGACTATTGCATTTATGGGAAAACAGAGCAGTTTATACAGGGCTTTGTTTGTGGAAAGATGGTCCTGAGAAGAAAGTGGTGCATGCTGCCTTTTTGGCACATGAATGGACACCTGAATACCAAGACACTCTAAACACCAAGAGAAACCTGGGGAGTGGGAACAGTAGTGATGCCTGTTGCTGGATGGGAAAACAGAGTTGGTTCTACATTTTGTTGTATGATTATCTCCTCTTATTACTGACACCATCACCTGCCAGCTCTCTGTAAATCCCCTCTTCTTACCTGTACACCTGTATATGCTGGATCATTCTTCCTGTTTTTCCACATCCTCTGCAGTCAGTCTACTACCTCAGTAAAATAAACGTAACAATATGGGTCTCAGTGTAAAAACCTAACGATTTAGAGATTTAAGAAAAGCTCTCCAAAGTGCAATGATTGTATGACACTGGACCATTAGCAAGCGCAACATGTGGTTACTTGGACAGTTATTTTAAACTTGTGAGTTGAAATTTTACTCTCCAAGACTTGTTCTGTTGTAATCACTGGAGTTTGCTGGGTCATGTGAAGGAAAGGTCCTTCCTAAAGCAGAAGTAACAGGCAATTGAGCCACCCTCATCCCATCACAGAAAATGAGTAATTTAGGAGTACTCCAAATGTACCTTGTAAACTGAAGTGCCTCCAACAATCCAAACCATGTCTACTTTACTTTCTAACTCTGCTGAGTCCAAAAGAGCTAAAGCATCATCCAGACTTTTGGAAAGATAATGTGCTCCTTTTGGGGTTTCCCTAGAAAAAGCAAGAAGTTTGATGATCAAATAATTAAAGCACCATTCATCATGATAATCAATACAATCTAGACATACAATGTGTGTTGCTGAATTCACAAATGAGTAAATGTTTCACATTAGTTAACTATTTTGAAATACCAATTATTGCTAAACTGTGTTAGAACTCTCATCTGACTGCAGGATTGCTTAATAAATCACAGTTTAATCATAACTGTTATTTAAGAGACACTATAAATTACAGATCTGAAATTTTATATCATGTTTTTAAAAAAGTGTCACTGAGAAATTTAGATATCTATAAAATAAAAGACAGATTTCTACTTGAATTCTAGAACATTGTTATTTGATTCAATAAAACTAGTCAAAAAGATCCTGTCCCTTGTCCCCCCACATTCAGCACAAAACCCACCAACATCCTCCAAAGCCATAAACCATTATAAGTGGACATTTTTCTTTAAGAATATTTGGATGACTGTGGGTGATGCACTCAAGAAAAGAGCTCTGAAAAAGGACAGTTCTTTTTCCTTAAATGCCAATAAACTTCAAAAAAATGAAATAATAGCCACCAATCTAACCAGGAACTAGAGAAATACAGTTAAATACCTGAGTCACAAAGACTACTGACAATTGTCTGATGGTTTGTGTGCAGAGCTAGGACTAGAATTTATTACGTAAAGTAATGACAATTACGTTGTGAGTTAATTAAAAAATTAAAGAAATAAAAATAATAATAAAAAAATTAAAGGTAAAATAGTGCTATCACTCAGAACCAATAGCAGAGATGCTTCCTGACCACATATCAAAAATGTTACATTTAGAATTACTTTAGGATGTATTGCTACATGTATTTTTAGGTACAGACTTGTCATTTGTTTTACAGGCCTATTAGTCATCATACATACTTGAGCTCCCGGCTAAGCACTATATTAATTCTGTCTTTTAAAGGACGATTCTTCTCAGGAATGGAGAACCAGGTTTTTTTACCCATTATCAGTGCATTCTGTTTACCTGAGTAAGAGAGAAAACACTTATTTAAAAGGTATTTTTGCTCTGCCCCAATTTGTTTTGGTTGTTCAGTGACACTGCTGGACTTTCCTTGCCCCTTCCAAACTCCATTTCAGCAGGTATCAAAAGTACAAGCTTATGCCACAATTCTCAAATTAGTCACATGCATAAAAGAACATGTTTGTGGCCTCAAAGCCTTGGCAGGCAGTTGACACCAAAGCAGTCTCATGCACACCTATAAACTTATAATTGAAAGAAAATTTAAAAATGCATGTTGCTGCCCATTACGTGCATTACGTGGACATTGGCTCTGCTATAGTGATGGGGGCCAAATTAATCTTCGTGTGTGAGACCAACTCACACCTTCCAAACAGTTCTCTTAGTGTGAAAAAACATCATTGTTCTCTTTACAAATCCAAGCAGCATATAGTAATCGACTTTGTATTTGCATGTTCTATCACTCCAGCTATACAATCAGGAATAATTGCCAGCTTTGAGTGTTATTTAAAAAAAGAGCCAGGTAAAAGGATAACTTTTAGGAGAAGAACCAGCCAAATTAAATACAAAGCAAAAGTGCAACAGATGTTCAATCATATTCTAGAATTCACCTGGAAGTATCATTTCTGACCAAACCCAAACATTCATAACCTGATTACCTCTTGTATACATCCTGCTAAGAAGAGGGTTTCTCTTTACGAGCAAATGGAATTTTCAGAGAAATAAACAGAGGTTGAGACTCACTGAAGGTAACAGGAATTTCTTTTTACAGTACTACACAGCAGGAGATTTCAGAGAAAAGAAAACAGTATTTGTTCACAGCTATCCTCCCTGCTTCTTGATCTGAGAGGCTGTCTATACTAGATCACACCAGAGAACTCATACTCCATTTGTTTATTAGCAGTGTCCTGCAGATAAACTTCATAAGCAAGTTTCCAAGAGACATACTGCAGTTTCTGTTTAGATATGTTAGCACAGACCACTGGCACCACTGCTGAAGGAAATGCACAAGTTCTGAAAAATATACGTATTTTCTTACTAAAGATTCACACTGGGATGCCTATGGGCTCAGAACAAAGATTTATCTAGACCAATAGCTAATTTACAGCAGTGGCCAGCGCAGGTATGCAAGCAGACCAAAAAGCAAGATCAGGTGATGCTTCTCCATTGTATTCTTCTCACTTTCAAAATTCAGTGACAGTCTGACTTTTCTGAGCCAATGGTGATATCCCTGCTGCGAAGATTTATGGCAGCAAAATGCATTAAGTGGTCTGCTTATAAAACAACTTAACTGCCTAGCATCTAAGGTCATAGCTTATTAAAAGATTTGCAGGCAAGATGGAGCAAAATTTTTCTTCTTAATTCTATTTAAAACATCTTTTTTTGATTGCCAGGTTATTGTGCCAGGTAAGATGCTAATTGCGGACATATAAAGAGATTAATATTTGTGTTCTGTCTTTTTTGTACGTAAGGTTGCAATGGGCTGAATAAGGTCTCCAAAACATTAAGCAAAATCCTTCACTTAAGACTGTTGCAACATGAGATTAAACATTCCTTGGGGAATACGGAGGTCACTCAATCAAAACAAGGGCACATTTTAGGCTGCCCAGGAGTTTTAGCTAACAAGTGAATTTTGCTAGACAGCAGTTTTAACAGGAGCATGAAAACAAAACACTGGAAAGAGAGCAACCATGTTGGAAAATAGAGAAGCGGCAGAAACGTGAGGATAAACCTGTTGTCTCTCATGGCTCTGCTACCAACAGGCACAGTGAGCTGGCTGCATAGCTCAGGTAGGTCCTGCTCCTCCTCTCCCAAGGCCTCCTTCCCACTCCTACCATGCACCTTGTACTGGCAGTCCCACAGACACCCAGTAGTAGCCTAGTCTACTGGGTTACAGAATGAAAAAAAGCTTAACAAAAGGTCAAACCAGCACTAAAGTTAGTGTGAAAAAGGAATGGGGGCAACACGGCAAGACTTGTTTGTCTCTTCTGGCAGTGGTAAGTACTCAGTGAGAACAAATTAGTTGTTTTCATCCTTTGTGTTTCTATCCCTGTTTGTCTGTGCTGATTTTCACAAATTTTTTCACCCTGCAATAACTGTTTTATCTCACCAAATCAACAGAGTCTATGAGATTACTTTGCTGCAAAGGTCTCGCTGGGCCTGAACATTATTGCTGCATGTTACTGCGTAGGGATACACTGCACATGGCTGAAGTATTGTTGTTGCTTATTATCAGTACCGTTAGGGGTTTCTGGCGTATTGGGATGGCTCTGCACTCAGAAAATCAAGCAAAATTACTGTCACAAAGGTCACAGGCGTGGAACAAATGGCCAAAGTTGAGCTACAGCAAACAAGTTAGATAAGCCAATACAGCCTGAAAAAACCCCTCAGCTAATTGATCAGCATATAAAAACCTTTCAATTTTTAATTTGTTCAGGGTTGGAGTTGTAGGTAAAGACAAGTAGGCGAAGTTTTCTACTCTGTTGGGGAAACAGGACTTTGAAATTCTTTTTTATTCACAAATCACCTGCAGCCCAGAAACATGTGATTCACCTCCAGCTTCTTAACCTAAGTGAAAAAAATCTGCAGATGATGTATTTACAAAAGTGTAAAACACTTGTGAGACTTGGAAGGGTGGGGAAGGGCAGGCTGTTTGCAGAAGCAGGCTTTTTAAGCCAGGGAAAAGTAAAATTACCGCTCTTTTCCATGACTGATACCACACAAACTGATTTAAATAAGCAGAGGCACACCTCAGCAGCAAGTACGACGTTACCTTCCACATGGGATGTGCTAGTCATTCTCTGGAAGTACTTGTACTCATTCCTGGTAAAAAAACAAGAAAAGCATTACAACGTGGTTTCGGAGCAAGTTAGATTTCTCTAATTCGG
>VYXH01004802.1:128914-141127 GCA_013397275.1 Burhinus bistriatus
TCGGGGCGCCTGAGGGGCGCGGGCCGGGCCGCAGAGGCCCTGTGGGAACCGGCTCGGTGGTGGCGGAGGGCCCTCGGGCCTGTCTGGTTACCCTGTGTCAGCGAGTCATGTCGGAAAGGAAGGCCAGGGCTGGGCACGGCCCTGTTGCACGAAGGGGTGCCCTGTGTAGGACAGGCAGGGCCTTCCAGTTACCAACACTTGCTGTAGCATCTTTGCCTTGTGTAACACAAGATAGTGATACCTGGTCTTACAGGAAACAGACAGGATATGCCCATTTTGTAGGAACTGAGGCTTGACGTGGGTACGGAGAGCTTGGCAAAGCCAGTGTGCTGGCTTGTGTCACAGGGGCTTTGCTCCCTTGCAGTAGTGCTGGGCCTTCTGGCACAGGTTCTGCCTCCTGGAGTGCAAAGGGTTGAGCTCGTGGCCCAGATCACGGAGCTTGGACAACTCTTAGTGTGCTGTTAAGTGCAAGGCCAAGAGAGCCTACAGCAATCCAGCAGTCTCTCCTATGACACTGCTAGGAAAAAAAATTGCAGTCTCTGAGCAATTGGATCTCATTCTGAGTTTACTTTTTCCAGTCTCCCTGTAATGTTTCTAGCCCTTTCTGCCCCTGGAAAGGTGTATGTTTTTTTCACCTGTGTCTCAAGTCAACCTTTTTTGTTATCTTTGGTCCAAATATATTTTAAAAGGTGTGATTACTGCTTTCTGTCCATGCAGAAAAACTGCTTCATAATTAGTGTTAATCTTGTGGTATGTAATCATGGGCTTGGAAGGGAAACTCCTTGCCACTCAGGTGGGCTGTGCATATGTATATATTATATAGAGGTTATGGGCTTAGTTGCAGGGGGTGGAGTTCCTGTCTAGTTATAACGAGATTGAATTGCCCTGGTAATACACTTGAACCATCTGAGATTACTGCATGAAATGTGGATGTAAGCTGCTAAAAGCACCTGTTATGTGTTTAGGTGCAAAGTGAAACGGTAGTGTTTGTATGTTGTTGTAGTTGTAAGTTACTTCTTTATATTTGGTCATACTTCTTGCATTCTGTCGAACAGAATACATCAATGATGAAACAACATAAACTGACGAATTTTCTGTTTACGAAGTGTTAAAAATGTATGTGTCAAAAGCCATCTAAGGAGCAGTAGTTGAAAGTACTGTATTCTATACAAACCCAGGATGATGCTAGCTAGGTGTTTACAGGTAGTTTAGGAAAATCCTTTAAGTCTGGATTAACACTTCCGGGATGGTGTGGAGAAAATACTCTTCCATCATTGGGACATAGGCCATAGGAAATTGTGCCTCTTAGAGGCAAATAGAGGGCTCTGAACTGTGGGAATGAGGATTTGCAGAAGAGATGTGGTTCAGACACAGGGTCATAGTGTGTGATATAATGGGGAAGTCTGTTAAGTGCTTGTTCAGTTCTCTGCTACAGAGGTAGCTCTGGGCTGCCTTTTGAATCCATACTAACTGCAGGTGTTTCTTTTCTAGCACAACAGCCAACTTGTTCACAGAATGCACTATTCCTCTTCCTCTTGTAGCCTTGATTGTTAGAAGAACTATTTTATAAACAAAAAATGTAGATAGGTAAAATAGGGATTTCATGTGTTGTAAAATAACTTTGCCTTTTGCATTATCTTAATGAAATTCTTAGGTGCATTATTGTCTTTCATAGAGGATGGCAAAGAGGAAAAATAACTGAACTTCTTTGTTTAATTTATGTTTCAGGCTTCTGAATTTGGCACAAAAAGGAGAACATCAACTGAAAGCAATGAACCCTGTGAAAAGAAGATCAAGGCACGACAAATTACTCTAGAAGACATCTGTAACCCACTGAAGACTCAAGATAAAAGTGAGTTGACTATAAAGAAACCTTCAAGCATTTATACCCAATAAATAGTTTTTCATTGTCCGATGTAAAAATAATAGTCAGAAGATATTTTAGGAAGTGTCTCTTGAGTGTAAGATGTATCTCCGAAGAGCCATTATGAGCACGCTAGCTATATAGTTAAAGCGCCTTTCTGTGGCTCAAAGCTAGGTATTTGCGCCTTGCTCCAGAATTACTCTGCAAATCACCTTCAGCTGACTAAGCTTTAACAGGTGGTTCAGTCAGTGAAGTCCAGATGCCCAGGAAGAAATGCTGCACTTCTCTTTCTGTGTTGGTTTAACAGTCTGTCTTTTAGACTAAGGCTGAAGCATGACAGACACCTGACATCTCTGTGGAGTCTGGCCTGTGACTGGTATACCTAAAGGCCACATCAGAGTAAATAGTTCTAATGCAGTGCTCTTAATTGTGAAATGACAGCCACTTAATTACATTGAAAATGCCTGGCTTTGAACCGAGAATTTAACAAATTAGTGATGCTAGTAGAAAAACAAATCAGTGAATATGAAGTTCATTACACTTACACTTCACTGAAAAGAATTAGCTTCTCTAATTTTTTTAAAGAGGGAATTATATTCAGTTTTGTGGTTGTGATGGTTTGAAGTATCATTAAGACACCATCAACTAGCAATACTGTCTGCTTAAAAACTGTACTGAAAAAATACCACTCGTCTTCCAATATTCTTGGCTAATTCTGTGGCTTTGCAGTTATCAGTCCAGAAAATAGTTGTGCTTCTTTTCCCATGTATGAAGAAGCATGCAAGTGAGGAGTATTGATTTTCCAGGGAAGTTAACCAAACTGATTACATGCATGGTTCTGTCAGGCTGGCAGAAATACTGCAATGGGAGAAAAGGAATGTAGGGAAGAAAGAGACAGAGGAAAATGATTGCATTCTTACTGATACCATTCTAATAGACATTCTGTTTTAGAAAATAAGTTGCTAATATGTTTTTGTTGTGTATTTTTACTGAAGAAGAACTTCAGAAGTGTGAAAAGCCCCGTATATGTTTGCAAACTCTAGACAGACTGAGAGAATTCTGCAGTGATTCAGACCAGCAGTGTAACAGAGTCCGGGAGGATAGTTTTCGGGAGAAAGAATCTCTGATTTTGGAAAAATGTCCCAGTATTACTGGGAGAAGTTCAGAATTGAAAAACCCTCTTCAGTCTTTGGACACTAGCACAAAGGTTGCTCAGAAGGTACGTAGAGCTTTGGTCCAGTGCTGTGTAGATTACTTTTTATGGTGTAAAAAAGCAAGCTTTGGCACAAGATTCCTTTTGTATTTTTTTGTATTCTGTCATGAAATAGTGCAAGAGTACCCAACAGACTGGTGTTTGTGTACGAATGTTTTCCTGGAACTCTTAGCATAGTGAGCAGAATGCCTCTTACAGTTCTTCAGTGATATCATTGAAAAAAAGTGGTAATGAGAGAGCGGAAACACTGGCAGTGTATCTTGTGATTGTGAATGAACCTATAATATCGTAGTAACAAATGTTCAGTGTAGCTCTTTGCTCAGCTTTCTTTCAGTTCTGTTTTGATAGGGGCTGTAAAATTCCTAACAGGCTTTCTATGCAAAAATATGAGTTAGAATTATTACTGAGATGTAGCTTAATCCAGTTGCTGATAAATCTAACTACTAAAAATATCACTGTTTTCTTCATCTGCAGAAGGTATGGGTAGCTCCCATAAAAAATTGTCATTGTGATACCTGTGATGCAAGTTCATACGAGTGTTATCCATTTATTATGGGGCTAATTACATTAGTTAATTGATTGGTTTGTGGGCTGACCTTGCTGAGTTTGAAGTATTAGGGTTCGAAAAGGCATCTTGTGGCTTACTGTGGTTGTTGTATTGGGACTCAACTGCTCTTTAACGAAGCTTTACGTCTGGCTTTTTGAAGGAAGGACATTGCATGGAAGGTTGTATAGGTGATTTGACCATCCCTGTCTGAAGGTCATGACCTTAAACTGGGGTATCTGGGTAGTGTGTACATGAGATCAAAATAAGAACAGTGAAGCAAACAGTTTGTGGCAAGTGATTTCTGTTGTGATAAGGGATTGATTACATAGGTGTGGTCAGTTGAGAACACAGAAAACTGATTTCTTCTCTGTCCCTCTTTTTCACACCCTTGTCTGTCTGGAACTTCTTAATTTCTGTCTCTTTGTCCATCTAGTTACATTAACACCAGATGCTGCCCCTGCTAATTTGATCTATAAATCATACTTTAGCATGTCTCACAGGTGTTTAAGAACCAGTTCTAGGTGCTGAACCTATAAAATGTATGTGTTTTACACATGTATGTATGTGAAACATGCATGGGGAGTATTTTTTTTTACCTTAGTGATTTTCTCTTTTGAAACACTGGAGACAGCATGTGCACAGCATAGGTTGTTGATTAGAAAAGTGTGTGTTACAGTCACTGCAGTAGAAGTGCATGTTCGGTGAGCAAAGGCACATGCAACTCTCCCTCCAGCAAGCTGTGGGCCTAAGATGGTTGTTTCTGCAAAATTCAGGTTTGTCTTTATCTTTGAACAGGTGTGTTTGTTAATCTTCTGTGTATCAGCTGGTGCAGTATTTCTGCCTTCCTATTCCAAAATTGGTTTCCAAAGCACTAACACTAGTCTGCTTTTTATAGCAGTATTGCCACTGCATATTCATATACTTAGATGCTTGTCACCAAACAGCTCTTGGGTCCAGTTGATCACGGATTGTCTATGAGATTATGACAGCTGTTAACTCTCCCTTCTTAGATCATGAGGAAGGTCAGCTTCAACCATGTGCAGAGAGACTCTGCAAGCAAGATGTATGCAAAGTAAAAGCAAAGAGCAATTGTTGCTTACTTAATGTATTCAGTAGACAGCGAGGACTCATGACCTGCTTGGCAAAGCATTACTATCATCTTTCTCTGTAACACACCTACCGAGTCAGTGCTGGCCAGGCATCAGGTGGGGAAGGGCTCGCCTGCCTTCCTTGGAATGGCTCAACTTAGATGTTTGTGTCTTGCTTTTTTCTTAGAGTTATAACCTTTTTATGTAATTTTCTTCTAAATTCCTTGAGCTGCTAACTTACTACCATCTCAAAAATTCAACTTCCATGTGTACTTTTACTGCTTTTACTTTCTTTCATGACCTTATTCCACATGCTTTGTCACAATTTTCTCTGTAAAATGAGTTGAAGTTATACTGCTGGGCTGGTACAGACCTTGGATCAAAGGCTGCTGAATACTTGGGCTGATGATTTTGCAGTAGAGACGTCTAAGCTGCTGGGGCCATCTGAGTTCTAGGCATGGTACAGCTTTGTTTTTGCTGGGCCATGTTGTCTGTTTGTCAAATGGGTCATCCCTTGACTGTGTCCAATTCTGGGAATTTTGCAATTCACAGTTAACAGTACAGCTAAGTGTTCTTTTTTTTCCCCCATTGTTTTCTGACTGCATTCTTTGTACCCAGAAGTACATGACCCAAAGCATATGATTTGTACTACCTCTGTGTTTCTTCTGAGTTACGATTACTGAGTTACCATTACAACAGTCTGTTGACTTTGTTCCTTGTGGTCTAGAGGGGACAGTTGTTAGAAATTGAAGTTTACCAGGTTTGTTTGCAGATGCCAAAACTCACAACACAACCTGGTCAATCGTGTTTTATATAGTCACAGGCTTTAAAAACTCGTGGAGGATTTTGTCTTTGTATTTTTTTTTTTTTTAACCAATTTTATCAGTACTTGATATTGTGATGTAAGTGAGGAGGAAGTTTGCTGTAAGTAAAACGCACCTTATCTTTGTTAGTCACTGCACTTCTGAAAGACTAAATCCATCACCCTTCTTACCATACAGAACAAAGTGAAGTTGTAGAGCCGAAGTTGCTTAGCTAGCATAGGCTGCATAATGTCATTGTAATTGATAAACTGCAGAGAGAATGGACTCAAAGCCTTAACTGTTAAGGGTTTTAGAAACTAATATAGATTTTCTGTGTTTAAGAATAAATTATTTTGGGAGGTTTGCTGAGCTTATGTAGGAAGGGCAGGCTGGAGAAGAAATATGATTTTGGTGCTTGAGGCAGTGAACTGAGACTCATCTTGAATTGTTTTATTTCTTGATTTACTGTGGATTTTTGCAACATCGTTAATCTCTCTGCACTGCAGTTTCTCATCTGTAAATTGGAGTGGTAATTCATCCTTATTTTTATATCTGGCCAGTTTAGACTGCCAAGTCTTTGTAGCCTGTGTATCTCTTGATCTCTGTTTTAAGAGCTCATGATACAATGGGGATCTGATTTCACCTGAGATGTCTAATGACCACTGTAAAGCAAGTTGAGTAATTGATGCAAAATCTTTGACTTTCCTGACTTTTTAATTCTTTTTAATTCCAAATAAACTGTATTCTGTGTATCCTCCTTTAATAGTTTTGCTACAGTTCTTGGAGCTATTTACTGCAAGAAGAGTCTTGGCTCTATGGTCAATGTGAGTTAAGGTCTGCAGGGGTGACTGATTTATTTGATGATTCCTAACTATACTTTTTCACCTTTTATCTCCAGGACGAGTTACGCTGTGAACTGAGTCAGTTTTCTGCATCTCTTAAGTCTTATGAAAATACTCAAAATACTTCAGATACAAATCTTAATAAGAGAACCAAAAGCATTTACACGCCGCTAGAACTTCAATTCATAGAACTGAAGAAACAGTATAAAGATGCTGTTTTGTGTGTGGAATGTGGATACAAATACCGCTTCTTTGGAGAAGATGCAGAGGTAATTTTTGCCAGGGTTATTGAAAGATTGTTGCATTATGTTAGTGTCATACCAGGTCTAAGGCCACTTCCAGAAAGAAGGTTTTTTGGGGGCATAAATTTTCTGGTTTTTTTAAATACTTGAAATCAAGATGAAAAGTCTCTGCAGGTGTAAATTAAAGACCATCAATTATGCATACACATTTTACCAAAATAGCATTAATATTTTGTAATCATGTGGTGGTGCTTGCTATCCTGCAGATTGACAACTTAAGATGAGGTCCTAGAATAATCACCTGTCAGAGTTAAAATTTCAGAATTGAATTCTCTATGATGGCCCAAAACTCTATTGGGAGTACTTCAGTTTGGAAGACAGTGGAGCAAGTGGAGAGGAGAAGTACTTGCGGGTGTTGGTTAATGAGAAGCTCAACATGAGCAGGCAATGAGCGCTGGCAGCCTGGAAAGCCAACTGTATCCTGGGCTGCATCAAAAGAAGTGTGGCCAGCAGGGCGAGGGAGGTGATTCTGCCCCTCTACTCCGCTCTCATGAGACCCCACCTGGAGTACTGTGGCCAGCTCTGGAGCCCCCAACATAAGAAAGACATGGACCTGTTGGAGCGTGTCCAGAGGAGGGCCACGAAGATGATCAGAGGGCTGGAGCACCTCTCCTCCAAAGACAGGCTGAGAGAATTGGGGTTGTTCAGCCTGCAGAAGAGAAGGCTCCAGGGAGGTCTTACAGCAACCTTCCAGTATCTGAAGGGGGCCTACAAGAAATCTGGAGAGGGACGTTTTACAAGGGCATGTAGTGATAGGATGAGGGGTAATGGCTTGAAACTGGAAGAGGGTAGATTTAGATTACATCTCAGGAAGAAATTCTTTACTGTGAGGGTGGTGAGGCACTGGAACAGGTTGCCCAGGGAAGTCATCGAGGCCCCATCCCTGGAATTGTGCAAGGCCAGGGTGGATGGGGCTTTGAGCAGCCTGGTCTAGCGGGAGGTGTCCTTGCCCATGGCAGTGAGGTTGGAACTAGATGATCTTTAAGGTCCCTTCCAACCTCAACCATTCTATGAAGTGATGTAAAAGTAGATTAATATAGCCAGTATAGCCTGGATGCAGAAAGCATGTTCACATACGGCACCTACATATGTGAGATCTGTAGGAAATGGGAAGTACGTTGCAGCAAACAATTTTAAAGTGATGGTTCATAAATGGTTCATAATGAGTTTTTCTGTCCCAAAATTATTGCTACCAATTTAACCTTTGATCTATGCTATTTCCACACTTGAGACCAGTGAGGAAATTTCCTTAGTTACTGGGAATTAATTTTCCTTATAAAATTTGTACTGTATAATTTGTCTACTTGTTTGCTGGGGCACTCACAGTCCGGAAATAAAAATACACTATCCAGGTACACAGTTCAGTGTTTGACTGCAGTTCCTGCATAAAATCACTTTCCCTAGTTAGTGAACACCTACCTTTTGCCAAGGGGCAGAAAAGCAAATACAAATCGTACATTATCATGTCAGATTTTAGCAAGGGTTGTTACTCTCTTTCTGTCAAGTATTTAGTTTCCGCTGTTGTTTGATACTGATTTTTCAGTATTTCAATTGATTAGTTGGCTTAATTCCATCTTTATAACCGCAGTAAAAATAACTCAATTCTTTCTGCATTTTTAGTGTTGTGAAAATTGTTTGACCCTTTGTTGAGCTGTATTGCAGAATCCGTGCGTGCTGTGTAGGTGGTTTACCTCATAGTGGTAAAGATCGAGATGCAGCATAATAATCTGACACGTGAAGTCTGCGATACTGAAGCCCCTGTTTGTGACAACAAGCTGGGACAGAAAAGTGGAGGGGCCTAGCTCTCTGGGTTCCTTCTGGCACTGGACTTTTAATTGTAGTGTTGTCATAGAAATGAGCTGTATTGCATTTTGAACTATTGGCTGACTCTTCTGCTTGTACTTTGCAGATTGCAGCTAAAGAACTGAACATTTATTGTCATCAGGACCATAACTTTATGACTGCCAGTATACCGACTCACAGACTGTTTGTCCATGTGCGGCGACTTGTAGCAAAAGGATATAAGGTTATCCCTGGCTTTTATTAAATGATGTTAAGTACAGAATAGCACTGAAATAACTTGCACTTACTGTACCTAGAGTCTTATTTGAACTGAGAAGTGGGAAACTCATTATCACCTGTTTTTGCAATTAACATGGCTAACTTTCCTTTGTTTCAGTTTCTCTATTCTGGTGAGTGTCATGAAGCTTAAGTAGATGCAAGCTTCCTCTATTTTACAGAAAAGTATCTTCATGTTTTCTAGAACAGTTCTAGAACAATTCTTTCAGTTTTTTTATCAAGCCTTTGATTGCATTTGATAAAGAGAAATTTATATATCCACTTTCTCTTTTTGATTCTTCCTCACATCCTTGTTTTTCTTATCCCAGCCCATACTTTTTTTCTCTTTTCCTTCATATTGTTGATGCCTATAATTCTGTAGCTTTCTGTTGATACCTCTTTTTTTTTTCTGCTTATGAGAGAAGGACTTGTTGAATTTAAATTGATGGCAACAACCATTTTCTGCTAAGTGGTGATCTCAATCTAAATTGTTTCAAATTAGGACAAGAAGCACAGGGGCAGAAGTTGAGAGGACAGAAGTGGATAGAGTGTAAGGAAAAGCAGTGCCTTATGGTCTCATTAGTAGGATTGATGCTAGTCTCTGCCCTTCCTGCTGAGCTTTAATGATGCATTTGCTGTTTCCACGTCTTAAAAGATGACCAAATTTATAAAGTAAAAAAATGCTATCATTTATTATCAAAGAGCTAACTTTGTTTCTTGTCTATGTGCCCGTAGGTTGGAGTAATAAAACAAATGGAAACTGCGGCATTGAAGGCTGCTGGAGAAAATAAAAGCTCTCTCTTCAGCCGGAAACTGACTGCTCTCTACACAAAGTCTACACTTATTGGAGAAGATATCCTTTTCAATTAAATTTAGTTTCACGCTCTAATCTTTGGTGTATGAGAGGCCATAATTCTAGTAGTATCACCTAGGTGGAACATGAGGAGCTAGTGGCTGGCATAAGACTAGCAGCAGGAAATAAAGTTCCTTTAATTTTGTGTTGTGGTAAAACATCGTGCTGGCTTTGTAAAGAATTTAATCTCTTCAGGGCTTTAGGTTTGTTGTGAAACAGCAGAGCTTGTGTTTGCTGTAGTTGCTTTCTGAAGTCAGAGAGTGGAATTCCCAAGTTTACGGTGTTCTAAAGGTCTTGTCTTCAACTAGGTGTTTCACCAAACTGAGAATGTGTAGCAGTAGTGATTCAGGAGAGTGTGAAGGAAGAATTAACTGGTGTCAACAATTTTCTTTAACTGACAAGAAGGTGATAAAATCAATCGACTGTTAAAAATCTAGCTAGGTAATTAACTCCTGACTGTTGTAACAAAGAAAACGCAAAATGAGATAAAAACAGCTTTTAACCTGTGAAGTTATTCTCTTAATCTCTTCTGGTTTTTGTTTTCCTGTCTCCTGCCTTATCTACCTCATAGTTTTTTCTTTAATTTGTCAAACTAGTACTTAGTAGATACCAAGAGCTAAAAAGATTATTAGGTTAATGCCTGTAAGTTTGCACTTAAAGAGCAGATCCAGGAAGCAGATAACACAGTCCTGAGATTTTCTTGGAAAACTTCTAGTGTACTTGCAGATGCTCTTGTAATGGTGGGCACACTCGATGAAGGCAGACTCAGCAGTATGACCCAACCTGGTGGACAGAGAAGCAGCAAGCTTTCAATGCACCTAACCTAATGCTCCTACCGAGATGTTGACTTTTGTTTAACTGCTTCTCAGTTGCCGCATACCTAGTGCATTTGTTTTTTTCTGTTAGGTACATGTCGTTTTTGGATATGAACTGAAAATGAGAAGGTGGAGCAGCCCATGTGCAGAATCAGCTCCTGGTGTAACTTTTGGTATAGCTGCTCTTGCTTGAATGGGGAGACTCACAGATATAGTGAAAAATGTCCTGTGCATGAGCAGATGAAATCTGTGCATCATGTAACAGCCTGTCCTGTGAAGACAACTGCTGACTTCAGTCCTCATGCTGACAGTCATCTGAAGTTCACTAAAATCACAGTAGGAGTCAAACTAGTAAGTCAAATAGACTTTCAGCGGAGAAGGCCCAACACAAAATATAGTTGAGAAGAGCTTAGATCTAGAAGGACCTATGAGTAATCCATCAAAATCTGTGTGCTATTTTTTTTTTTTAACATTTGTTACATGTGAACCCTTTGCTGAAGCTAGATGATTCTCTAGATGTTGAAGAGGTAACAACAGATATCCCTGATAACTACCTCCTCTGTATCTGCGAAAATGGAGAAAACTTAAAAGACAGGAAGAAAGGTGACATTGTTATAGGCATTATGGTAAGTTAGTTTCACAGGGGAATCAGTATTTTAGGGTTCATGTGAGGTTTTTTGGCGGGTTGGTTTTTTGGTTTTTTTTTGAGAGGTGGGTGGTTATCTTCTTAAATTCATGATTGTTCTGTCTTTTAGATTTTTGGGGGTTTTGAGTTTTTTTTGTAACAAGGTGCAGTATAGGTAAAAGATCACCGTTGTGTGAATTGTGATGGCTTTATATTTGAAAACTACAGAAGAGGTCTGGAGTTGATAGCTGAATATTCCTGATACTGTTTTTGCTGCTGTTATCACTTGAAAAACATAGCTGTGTGTTAACCAAATTCAGGGAAATTGTTAATTCAGATGCTTTACTAACTTTAAACATTTTTAGGGTTAATATATTAAAGCTTGTGAGTACTTTTTTCCCCTACAAAATACTTTTCTTTAGAGGAAAAGACTTAGGCCTTTTCACTGTTTGCACTTCAGATTTGTATTCTGTTTTATGGTGAAGGGTAAAACCAGGATTGGTTAACTGGCAAAACACAGGGATAACTGAACCCCAGTCTGCTGGTAATTAATTAATTTAAAATCATCTTGATTGTGCTTGTATTTGAATATCACACTGCAGCCGGGAGAGAACAACAAAAGCATGTGCTAGGATGACAGTTTTCAGGCTGAATTGCATGTACCTTCCATAGGCTTCCAATTATATAGATTTCCCTAGAAATAAGACTTGAGCAGTGATGGACTGATGACAACAAGAACACATGTACATTTTTAAGGTATTGTTATCATTTACCAAGACAAAATTGTGGTAGTCTTTTGAAGTTACTACCATATCATAGATTTGAAAAACACCATTATATTTTTTGATCTGCTAATTTGACTAAGTGTGTGGGCGCTATATAATTTTGTGCTATACACCATAAATTTTCTTTCTGGCTTAACAATTTGAGTCACTGAAACACTCCCATAAAATTTAAATATTCAGTGCTTACGGTTTTTTTATTTCACAGGCAATCCAACCAACTACTGGAGAAGTAATTTTTGACAGTTTTCGGGACTGTGCATCTCGCTTAGAATTAGAGAGTCGAGTTTTGCGCCTGCAGCCAGTTGAAATAATACTTCCATCTAGCTTGTCAGATCAATCTGAAAAGCTCATCAGCAGTATAACCTCCATGAGGTATGTTCTATGGGGATTTTGTTGTTTGTTTTTTTCCCTTTTTTTT
>VYXH01004802.1:141190-160672 GCA_013397275.1 Burhinus bistriatus
CCTATTGATAGAGTTTAGAACCAGAAGCAAGCATGGATGTGTAGTTCTGTAAAGGCCCATTTCAGAATCGCTGTAATTTTCTGCTGGGTTGAAAATTCCTGGAATCCCACTGAGTTCTGGGCACTTATTCTTAAATTGTATTTAGACTGAAATTCATGGCTCCTGTCTCAGGCCTATGAAAGATTTGTGTGCCTAAACATTTGTTGTTTTCATTTAGATTGTCTTGCTCCCACGCTCCCTATCATGCGATCTGTTGGACTTATTTCAGAGCTCATATACTTATCTTTGGGATCTGAAAATAGTGTTATGTGGCTGTTTTTCTTGTTTGTCATAGTCTTAAGATCTCTAAAAGGCATGAAACTTTTTTTCTATTAACGTAGATAGGTATAGGAAACCTCTGCAACTGGTATTTCATGCTGTTTGTCGTATTAGACTGTCTTGAACTTGGATACAGACTTGGAAGTATTGTGACTGATCATCTGTTTATATTTGGAGTTCTCTTTGTGTATTTCAAGAGTGAATTTGTTACATGTTTTCTATATCAGTTTTACTGTGGAGTAAAGACAGAATAGGATGTAATTTGTAGGATGATAGATGAAGGATAAAGCAATCCTCTGAACACGTGATGAACTTGTGAAATCTTGCAGATACAATTTTTGTGAGAAAATACCAGTTTTTCACTTTTTTTTTTTTTTTTTTACCCATGCAGCTCTGGGCAGTAGAGAACTAGCATAGAGCTTAGCATTTCTGTTTTGAATGAACTAGTCAGAGAGGATAATATTTTTCTTTTATGTGTTAACAAAACTGGAGCAGAAGAAAGCCAAAGAAAAATGAATGTATTACATAAGCAAAGTTTTGTACTGGGGGAGGATATTTATATACCCCCCCATATTGTATCCCCACACACCCTCCCATATTGTAGACAAATGCATCACAGTCACATAGATGGCAGCCACCTGACAGAGAGTCAACTCTGTACCTTGACTACCTCACTTAAACTCTGCCCGAGTCATCATCTTGTAGCTTCCTCTACTGCTCCAGATGGCTGAGCTGCTTAATCAGTCTGCTCCTCAGGAATTCCTTTCCCCACCTGCCAGTGCCATCCTTCTTTGTCCCCTTTTACTGGGGGGGGGAGAAAAAAAAACTCCACAAGTGGTGGGCAGGCAGTCATCTCCTCAGGAAAAGCTGATTTTGTGGTACATTGTAGGAACTTGCACAGATGTTGCTGTACTCAGCTATCAAGCTTTCAGGGGCACATGTATATGAGAGGAAAGACTGAGAGGAGGGACTGAAAATGTCTGGTTTGGTGTTAGGTCTCTTAAGAAAGCGTGTCTTGTGAAAGTGGTGTATTCATCATTATTCAGTGATGTTGTGATGCTTACACTTGTAGTGAAGTGTGTTCTTGTCATAGTGAAGTGTGTTCTTGTCATACTAGGCTCTTCTGTTGCCTCAGCTTATGTATGGACTGCAAAGCCACAAGGATTTGAAAAGGTCAACTCTAATTAGATGTACTAAGCAAGCAATATCAATGTATATCCTTGCAGTAAAACGGCTTGTTAAGATTTGAGCAGATAAAATACCAGATTAAGAAGTAACAAACCTTTTGTGGTTGCCAACAAATGTACATTTTTGCGTTGCTAATTCTTTTACTTCGGTAATTTTCTCTTTTGAAAATCAATTCTTTAGGAGTATGCCCAAAATATTTCTAAATATGCTGTGATGAAGGTGAACAATTCTTACTTTTGGTTTTTTTTAGTTTGTTTTTTTTTGTTGATGGTGTTGTGCACTGACAGTTTTGTGGAAGCCAGAAGAAGGTAAAATGATGGTGTAAACTGACAAAGCAAATGCATTTTTCAGAAACAAGTATTTAAGTTGTACGTTAAGATAATTCTGATGCAGATTTGAGAGAGCAATTCCCCCCCTGCCACGCTTGTGCACAGCTGAGAATGTTAGTGAGTAACTTCTATTTCTATTAAGAATAAAAAAAATACCAGATACTAGTTTGTAGGTTTTTTCCCATTTCTGGTAATTTACTAGGCAGCTCTCCAACCTAAATGTCCATTACATAGGAGCATTACTTCAGTATGCTTCAGTAGCCTTATTTCAAAACCAATTCTTCATGGATTTTCTCATATGAAAGATTTAACCAGTAGAGGGCCCTGAAGTATTTAATATTAATTTAAGTGGTTCCAAGGTGCTGCTTTCTGGTGCTTTTAAGTAGGGTCCAGTTTTTATATAATTGCTTTTATACAGGCAGTAATTTTATTTTAATGCATATTGAGTGGTCCAAAGTATTCAGTTCTGGTTATTGTCCATTACTTGGTAATTTCATTCTTTATCTACTCTTTTCTAATAACTCCTGGTTATAATTATCTGTTAGCTGGGAAATGTTTCATTTCTATAATTTTTTGAAGACCTTTCTGACTAAAACAGTAGGAGCTTGGATCTTGTGTTTCAAGAAAGTTTCTCATCTCTTTGTGTATTTATCATGCAGTGGAAAACCACTGAATTTATAAAAACAGGGTACAGATGGGAGAGAAAAATAGTCCCAGGAGGTGTATGGCTTGGAGTGGTTAGGAGCAGAGAAGAGAAGGGTCTTCCTGCTCGCTGCATGCCCATGTCATACAAGAATTGCACCAGGGGTTGTCCGGGTAACTTGAGGGATGATTTGGTTTTGATTGTTGCATATTAGAACTTTGCACTGAGTGACCAAGGTGATGTGGCCTAGGTCTTCTTGAACACAAAGACTGTGCTGATGGTTAGTAAAAAATAATTATTTAGTCCAGATAAACCACTGCAGCTTTATGAGAGCAGACATAATCTGGTTCAATGCCTGGTTATATTGACAGAGTTGAAAGTATCTGTGTGCTTTCCTTCAATTTCTATTGTTTGTTTGTTGGGTTTTTTTAATATACAAAGACCAAATGTGAATATTATATACATGTCTCTTCGCCTTTATTCTGCAAAAATAAACCATATGTAATGTATGTATTTCTTCCTTATGGAATCCTGTGCTTCCCTCTTCCTGTTCTCTTCTTGTTGCCACCACAGTTATGTCCAGGCTCAGCTATGTCACTCACACTATTTACTGGTGCTTCTACTTTAGTATTGTGTACATTTTCACAGCCAAATCTACATCAAAGGAACACCCATCACAGAAGAAAAAAACAGCTGAGTGGCAGGGTACTGCTGTTCTGAATTTGTTTTTATCAGAAACAAGAGCCAAATAAGTCACCGAAAAGGTTTTAGTGTTTTAATATGGTTGACAATCTCCAAGAGCTACTCCTTAAGCCTGAGTACTTCATTACAGTAGTAGAAATTATTTCTGTGGCTTAATGTGAAATAGTTGTAAAGAATTTTGAGTCAGGAATTAAAGTGCAAATAAAATACACAATGGAAAGCGGCCTCTTCACTTTTTAAGTTTTATGCAGTACAGTGATAATGAAAAGTTAGCTTATCTTGCAGATCAGTGGGGAAATTAGTTTCACACATTTATATGTGGCTGTAACCAGAGCCTCTCAATAGGAAGAATGATGCAAATTTTACACTAAGTTATGAAATGACAGAAGCAGCAGCAGAGCTGTTTAAGAACTGTCTAAGAGCAGCAGTTTGAGGTGTGCCCAAGAAAGCAGGTTGCAGTCTAAGTGGAATTTTTGGTCCTGGTTTTGAAGTTCTCCATGTCTAAGTTAGGCATGGACATTAATGTAATAAGCAGTAATCAAAGTTAAATGCTACTGTAGTAAGGTTACTTAGCTGTTTGATTAAGTCATACAGTGGAGTTTTAATTCAGTTTGTACGAAGCCAGTTTAGTTAAGTTGCATACATAGGGGAAGGGGGGAAATCCAAGCCTTAATCAATAGGTATTTTACTACTGATTTAAATGAAGTTAGAATCATCCATCTTTGTGTAAAGATTTTGTTTAACCATTTGGATTAAACTGTGGTGTTTACCAACCTGAATAAGCTTTAAAAAACAGTTTAACTTGTGGTGTAGATTTGTGTTACAAGTTACTAACTTTCCCCTTTGGTAATTTAAAGCTCATGGAAGTAAACGTATTGAAATGTGTGGCATGGTTTCATGTTCGTTTGCTTCTAGCATGTTGCTGTTTCAGGTGGTAAATGATGTGCTCCTATTGCCAATGTTATGACAGACATTGTCCATAAAAATTAATAACTAGAAAGTACTATTCAAGGACAGATTTAATGACTAGAAAGTACTATTCAAGGACAGTGAACTCGAGGTCAGCTTTGGTGGAGAGCCTTCCTTCAAAAGCTAAGCATAAGCTAAAAGTAGGTTACGGAAACTGGTTCAGAACAATTTGTTCTGGTGGGTACTGTTCTGTTCCATTAGCAACATCTGTTTGTGAGTGCTGGCCTGGCTGGAGGAAAATCTTTTAACCCTTTTAGTTTCCTTCTTTCTAGAAAACTAAGAAAACATTCCTGCCTTCAAAAAATATTTATGTTTTTACAGGAGAACACTGTGTTTGTACTCCAAGCACTTCCTGGTCAAGGGTCAATACCCACCCTCCTAAACATATTGGCTGCTTTAAAAGTTGGCCTATACGGGTCTTCCTGAAACCGGTTTTGGGGCTCCTTTCCCTTTTGATGGTTCTTGCTCTTCCCATGTGCCCCTCCTTTGTTTCATTGAAAAATGTGGTACTTCTATCCAGCGCATCTTAAGAGTGCCCGAGTGCTCCTCTTTATATTTTTTTTCCATTTGCCCTTTTTTATGTGAACACTGGTAATGTTTTACTCTGTAGCATTCTTTGACACCATGTAAAAACACACTGATTACAAGTACTTCACTTTCAACTGCAAAGCACCTTTTCACCCAAGTCGGCACTGTCTTGGTTTTTTTCATATTTCCTGTTTGATGTCTGGCCAACAATGTAAAATCAGGATGATACAGTAACTAACCTCTTGTCTGTGTGTTCTGGTTTGAGGTAAAACAGGACCAATTTTGTTCAGTAACTTTACTTTTTCGCTAGGCCTCTTCTAACTGCTGAAATTAACAGCATGTTGTGCAGAAAACTGTTTGCTCGCAGAATGGTAAGACCCATGTTTATAGTTGATGCCAAGGAACGGGATGCAGAGAGGCTCTTGCTTGTCCTTATTGCTACAACAACCAAGGCCAGCCAACTTTGTTACTTGCCCCGTTGGAGAGTCGGAAGCGGAAAAGTGCAGAGGAGTCATACCTGTGGGGAGGAGCGGACAGGACAGGTGACCCAAAACTGACCAACAAGGTATTCTATCCCATCTGCCTCATGCTCAGTGTAAAAGCTGAGGGATCAAAGGGTCAGCCCTCTTTCTTCAATGGCTGGCGTCTGAGGAGGACTCTGTCTGTTTGTCTGCCTTTGGTCCCAATCCAGAGTCCAGATCTGGAATCCAGTTCCCATCTGTCACTGAATCCAGTCTGGGACTTCCCCAGTCCCTGCTGGTGACGCGATCATCATCCTGGGAGCTTGGTATGGTTTTGTATATATTTCATTATTTTCTTTTTATTATTTTATTGTTAATATTTCATTAAAGTAATTTAGTTCCTTCTAAACTCCTAAGTCTCTCTTTCTCTCTCTCCTGCCTCCAGACAGGAGGAGGAGAGAGAGAGCATCAGTCATTCCGCCTGATTGTGCCAATCTGGCCCAAACCATGACACTATGACCACAGATTTTTCACTTTTTCTGTTTGCAGAGCATAATGTCTTCCTCCTTTTAGCTTGGGCCTGTAATCTGGGAGGCAGTTTTGACACAACCTTCATTGTGTGTTCCTTTGTTTAGGCTGTAGCTAGGTCTGCTACTTGTTCCACTGTAATATGTTTAAGATTTTTTTTTCCTTCTGATTATGGTATTCAGATTTGTGTTATCGCTTGACCTGCTGCAACGTTGTCTTTGGCTTGGAGTTTGCTGCCTGGAGTTCCCTTCTCTTTCAAATCCATTGAGAACTAAAATCATCCTCCCTGCTCACTGATATGATGGAATTACTCCCAGGCCAAATGCCTCAAGTAGCCGATCCTCCATCATTACATGCAATGCAGGTTTTCTTTCTTTGTGTTTAAGGACCTCTATAAATAATGTTTCAAGCTCTGTCTGCTTACGCTAAGTCAGTGCAGTGCTCATACCCCCTCTGTTTTAGCAGAGACTTCTGCCCTTAACTTTGTATCAGGTGAGGTCTCTCAGGTACATGCGTCGCTCCACAGGTGTGTTACTGTCTAGTTTCAGCCCTGTTGTGATCTCTTACCAGCTCAAAGTGTTAGCCGTGGTGTGGCTGGTGGTGATATTTTATATAGAATCATAGAATAGCAGTTGGAAGGAACCTCAAGGATCATCTGGTCCAACCTTTCTTGGCAAAAGCACAGTCTAGACAAGATGGCCCAGCACCCTGTCCTGCTGAATCTTAAAAGTGGCCAGTGTTGGGGAATCCAGCACTTCCCTGGGGAGATTATTCCAATGGCTGATGTTCTCATTGTGAAAAATACTTGACTGCTGGTTGGTTGTTTCTTGTCATGCTGCCCCCTAATTGTAGTTCATCAGAAATCAAGAATAAGAGATGTCTTTTGGCTCTCTTTTTTCAGTATGTGTGATGCCGTAGTAGAATACAGCAGTGGTTTGGGTTCCTTGAAATGGGAAGTACAGTTGTCCTTTTGAGTGAACTTGTAAAGGGTATAGGAGTGAGCTAGAGCTGATTTATTCCATGCATTGGTCAATAGTGCTATTCATTGCTAATTGGTCTCATGGATAGAGTTACAGCTTTATGTCATCAGTCAAGGAGTAGAAACTCAGCTGTAATGAACTGAGTGAATTCCTGTAAATTAATAAAAAATGCTTTTAATTTTGTGGATCTTTATAAGTGGCTGAGTTCAGAGGATGCTTTCAGATAGTTAATGTTGAGTTTTTAAAACAGGGAGCACCTACATGCATATATTTATGTAGCTCAGCTCATAAGGTTTGAACATGAGGAAGGACAGCAAGGCTTCTAGTGGCGAAAACAAGACACCAAATGGTTACAGTGAGAGTAAACAGTATTGCAAATGAAATTGCTGAACAGAGAAGTGAAAAGTATCTGAAGGATTGGTAAACACAAAAATTAGTGGTTTCATGGTTTGTATAGCTTGTAATATTCCCATGGATTTTTAAGTAAAAAGCAAGCTGTGACAAACATCTTGAGAATGTTTTGTATAAATGGAAGTTACAAGCAGTTGAATTTGCAGCAGGAAAAAGGCAAGTAAAGTACAAAACCAGCATGTGAGCTATTTTCTGTAAATACAAAACCCAAATGCATCACTGAACAGATGTTTTCTGACTAAAGAGGCTTTTTGCACTGCTAATAATCCAATTCATGGCCTGGGCAACTCAGCTGTATGGAGAGCTGCTTGAAGAATATTGGTCATGTCATAGCTCACTTGTTTTGAATAGACAGGGAAAAAAAACCCCACAAAAGTATTATCAAATCATGTAATGACCTGAAAGAATTGTTGGGCAGGGTTTTTTTTTAATTAATCTTGTTGCAGTCATGAAACATGCTGTTCTCAATATTGTAGTTCATTATTGTCTTCTAAGGCATTGCAAGTGAGGGAAGCGTGGGGCTTAAGTCTCTTTTGACAAATTGCTTATGTGTAAAGTCTACTTCGTCACCATTGCCTACCTTACTGCCCTTCACAGTTTGGGACACAACACAGGCATATGGCATCCTTTAGATGAAATTACTGTTCCGTTGTGCATGCAGAGTTGTCACTAGAAGAACGTGGGAAGGCAGTTGCAAAGCACTGTGGCTAAATGCAGTACAGAGCACTCTTCTTAAAGTGGCTGATGTATTAGATAAAAAATGTTAGCATTGTTACAGTAACAGCTCGTCTTGGAAGGCCTTGAACAGCCCATGTGTTTTTGTAAATTCCTCCAGGCAAAAGTGAAGATGTGTGCCCTGATAAGCTTCTGTGGCAGTTCGTACCTGGTTTAAAGGTACATTATTTTTCATGTGATCGCAAGCAGCATGGAAAACATGCTGTGTTCAGGAGCTGTATTTGTGACATTGTTTCACTGATTAGTGATATTCATGATTTTGGGTTTGGGGTTTTTTCCCAGTATTTGAGCCAGAAATTATTAAATGAAGAATTTTTAAATTGATTTGATGTTTGTGCAATTTCTTACTGTCAAAAAATTAACTTTTTAATTAGAAAAAACCCACCTTATTGAAAGAAGCAGGAAAATGAAAACTTTAAAGATTTGTTTTCATGTTTTGGCACATATTTGATTTACTATTACAGGATAGATCAGAGGTGACACGTAAGCAATTCTGCTTTTTGTTGTCCTCTCTTGTCGTTATGATGTTACTTGCTTATTTCTCTCAGTATATATTTATGCACTGTTGACTTTTCAAAGCAGCCGTCGAAGTTTCTCAGCCAGGGTAGGGTGCTGAAGCTCACAATTACAAACTCAGATGGGAGCCTGGAGCTCTACACCTCTGTCCTCCAGGAGGTGGCACCACCGTGCTGGAGCACTGCTGGTCCTGGTCCTAGGGATGGAGGGGATGAAAGCAATCAATTAGTAGTAACTAATTTTCCCTAGATATCTGTGAGGACAATAATTGTGGTGCATTAGGTGAGTTGGTGGAGAATGGTAATAAATTCCCAAGTTCCATAATCCTAATTGGAAGGAATAATTCTCACTTACATTTGAAATTTTTTTAACTTGAGGTAGAGGTCATTGCTTAGATTAAAAAAAAAAATTCAAATAACCCAAATACCCAAATGCAATTATTATTCTGATGTGATTCATATTAGTAATTTAATTTACAGTTTTCAGATAATGCAATTGTCATTCAAAGAAGTGAACATTTACTAATGGATGTTTGCCTTGCTGATAAGCTGGTATAGGTGTTATACGTATTGGAGATTTTCATGATAGAGCAGGTGATTATATCTGACAGGCTTGTGTAAATTGGAGGGTTGTACAATTGTCAGTATAGCAAATGCACACTGTACTGAGGTGACAGGAGGGAAGGCATGCACATGCTTAAAACTGAAAGTTCTCTCACCTGTATTGAAGTACAGATATAAATGACTTGCAAAAGTGTTGAATGTCCCACTAACTAACTGTACAGATACTAGGGAGCGCTCATGTCTTTACAGTAAACCACCCACTTGTTTACATGCTTTCAGGCGGCTTTTCTTCTTAAAAATAGCCATACCCCCAACTGGCAACTCTGTTTGGACTGAAAGTGAGTTTTGAATGAAAGTAAAATCCTTTTAGAAGGATCCAGTTACATCAGTACTTTACTGTTGTAACTCCATATTCTAGGCTGTCCTGCATGTTGGCTGGTTCATAGTAACTTCTGGTATGCATGTTCTGTGTTTTAAATGTGAAGGTAACTTGTCTATTTTCAATGAAAAGTAATCTAACTGGACTTTTGTAAGGGTAAATGCATGTGTACAGTTTCATCTGTTGTGGGGGAGCCAACATACTATGAACCAGCATATGTACTTCTTTCTGATGCCAACTTGCCCTTACAACCAGAACATCAGTTGCATGTTTTCCTTTGTTCCAAGTGTCAGTGAAAATGTTGCAGTAACCTGGAGCTAGAGTGTACATATTCAAATGGAGAAGGACTCTTAAGCTCTTAAACCTAGCGTGCAAATTTTAAAATTTTTTTAATAGCCTATGAATCTTTGTGGGTGTATTTGTTAAGTCTTAAAATATTTTTTTAATAACAAGTCCTTTTCTGTAATTTATTCTTCTTTGAAGTTGTGTTGGGACATAAATCTTTCCCCATGAAACGGTGGCATTGTGGGCACCTTGGATGTGTTAATTTCTCAGACATTACTTCTTCCCACATTTCCTGCCCTCATTGTTAGTGTCACTCGTTAGAAATTCAGCAATTTTAATGAAAACAATGTAGTGATGTGAGACAAGTATGGGAGGGAGAAAGACTGAAACTGTCTGCATGTTTGACATGCAGATAGCAGTGACACTAAAGTGACAGAAGAATAATTCTCTTGCAATGGTGGTTCCCAACCCCTTCTGAGTTAGGGAAGAGAGAAAGGCCATGAATATATTTATTTTTCACAAAACCAGAATATATTCATTTCCTTAATTTTGAAGAAAATGAAACTGAAATGGGTTTTTATGTGCCATCAATGTACTGAACTGAGAAAGGGAACAAGCTATATCTTTCAGGCTATCTTTAACAGTTTAATTTTGTGCTTGACTGGCTTACAATATTTATCTCTCTTTTAGAAGTTGTTCTTTTTGATGTATGGTATAGGTAAGAGGCTTTCAGTAAATTAGAGTTATGAAGAGCGTACTTTAAGCATGGACTCTTCCTCTGGATATTTGCAATAGTAAAAATGATTGTTAGAAATTCATACTTAAGTTTGCTTCTAAATTTACATAGACGTTTTCTCAGTTCTTAATAAAGAATTTTAAATCATTGCTACAGTAATTAACTCTTCCAGTACAAAGCTTAGTAATGCAGTATTTTTTAATGTAAAAAGGCTCCATGTATGTATATTTGCTTTTCATTTGTGTGAAAGAATTTTTCTGCAGAGGCAGATGGATGTACTTAAAAACAATTTCTAGCAAATTTACTTGAATCTATTCCTCTTCCTATTTTATATTATGCCTGTGTCTTTTGCTTCTTGTCAGGTGGAAGATAGCTGACTGCCTCTCCTTCCATTCTGCCTGTTCTTTTGCAACTGTGCTACCTGCTTTCTTGAGTCTTCGCCACCTCTTTATGTCTCTGCCCTTTTGATTCCTGTATCTAGAGTGCCCTTGTCCCCATCTCCAGCAAGATTTCAGGCTCTCCTTACAACAGACTGCTTGGCACTGTTCTTTTCCTCTACATACCCCTATACAAAGTCATGGCTGACTGGGTCATTAAGATGGAGAGAGAAGCAGCGGCTCCCCAGATAGCATCTTAGGGAGGATATGTCAGACCCTTCTACCTTTTTTATCTTTCACATATGCTGGTGAAGTGCAGGGTTTTGAGAAGGAAGGAGAACTTTCCTGGACAGCCTCACTGGGTTTTTTTGTACTTCACACCATCTCACTACGTGTCTTAAACTGCTTTTGGGCTATAAGTTTCCCTTTTTACTAAACGCCTCTTCTTAGGGCTTGATGAATAATGAAGAGAACGTTGTGAAGAGCAAGGTGGTATTCATAGAATCATGGAATAGATTGGGTTAGAAGGGACCTTTAAAGGTCATCTAGTCCAATGACCCAGCAATGAGAAGGGACATCTTCAATTAGATCAGGTTTCTCAGAGCCCCCATCCAACCTGACCTTGAATGTTTCCAGGGATGAGGCATCTACCACCTCTCTGGGCAGCCTGTTCCAGTGTTTCACCACCCTCATGGTAACAAAAAATAAAATGAAAAAAAAGGAAATAATTCTTCTGTCTATCTATTCTGAATCTACCCTCTTTTAGTTTAAAACCATTACCCCTTGTCCTGTCACTACAGGCCCTACTAAAAAGTCTGTCCCCATCTTTCTTATAAGCCCCCTTTAAGTATTGAAAGGCTGCAATAAAGTCTCCCCAGAGCGTTCTCTTCTCCAGGCTGAACAACCGCAACTGTCTCATCCTGCTCCAGCCCTCTGATCATCTTTGTGGCCTTCCTCTGGACTCACTCCAACATGTCCATGTCCGCTCATGTTGGGGGCCACAGAGCTGGATGCAGTACTCCAGGTGGGGNCCACTGGACAGTCAAATCCATTCACAGAGCAGTATTGCATTTGCTATACAAAAAAATAAAATCCGTATGCATATGAGAGAAAGAGAAGTAGGTAGAGGGAAAGGCTGAAAAAAGAAGCCATTAATTTATGGTGAACAGTTGTGTAGCTGTCAAAAATCCTTAGTTACAGTATTAATTGATCTGTTAAGCTGTTTTAATTATCTGAAAAGATAGCACATGGATTTGCATCTCAAAGTGGAGAAGTTAAGCCTCACCATAAAACATTCTGTATATATTGCAAATACAGTATACTTGTTATTCCTCGTGGCCTTGACAACAAAATACTTCATTTGTCTCTGAAATTTATTGAAAGGATTTGTGCTGTGAGTTAATCTACGTGTAATATAGCAGTTATCTCTACATGGATGAGCTGTACAGGGTTCTGTAAACTCCTTGCCCATAAAGAAAGTCTTTGTTTCATGAAGGATTCTTACCTGTAAAAAGAAAAATAGCGCAGCCAATATTCTTTGGCTTACAGCTTAAAAAAAAAATAAATCTGTAACTAAGGAAAACTGTAAACTGATGACAGGACTTCACTTTTTTTAAACCGAATTTGAAGGAACACTATTTTCCTAGACAAGCTTTTTAATGCAATTTTTTATAAAGTTTAATGTCACCATCAAAGCTCATAGAGAGTCCAGTTTTATGCACAGCAGCATTACCACGACAGTGGAGAAAACCTGCATTTACACTGGGCTGAAGAAAATCATCAGTCAACCTAGAAAATGCTATAGACCACTTACTCCTGTTTTCAGTGGGTATTTTACAACCAGATTCACCTAATGACTGTTGGTTTGGCCAGCCTTGGAGTTTAAACATAGCATAGGGAGCTGTGTAGCCAGCACAAGCCAAGGATGCTGCTGCTTTCTGCTAGATTTCTCACACAGGTTCGCGGAGTGAAGGCTGTGAGAAGGGGTCCTTCTCAGCTGCTAGGGAATCTATAATGCTCTCTGACTTAAAGTGTACAGAGACATCAAGATGTAGAAAACATTCTTGAAGCTAAGCTGAAAAGGACTGAAAATAGAGAACATAGTAGTAAACATTTAGTTATCTAATCTGGATGTTGGAAATTAAATGTGGCCCAGGTTTCAGGCACAGCCAGATTCAGCCCACAGACTTGATCTGGCATAAGAATTTGAACGCTAATGCCTTTGGGTTGCCTAAGTAAAGAAATGCTTTCATAACTATCATAATCAAACGCAGTTATGATTAACTTGCATTAAATTATTTTTTGGAATGCCTATTTTGGAATGTTTGCTGTTTATTACTCAAAATAATAATGTAATTTTGTGAGCCCTGGCAGAGTGGAAATTGCCAACTTTATCACATAAAAAAAATTGTAATCCTGAGGAGTGGAGACAGCTGTTGGTTAAAATGTATGGTTTTATGCTGTCTTGTGTAGCGCAGCTTTCTTGATTAGATAGAATAAATACATCTCTCTTGCTTGGTCCAGCCATGCTGTGCCTGAGTATGCACATAACTTAGGGATCTGGATCTACACTCTGTCTGAGCCCTGCATTTCGTACGGTCCATTAGACAGGTACTGGGTTTGGAGTGGTGACTTTGGTAATATGGAGGATGGGCAGAAAAGAGCTCTGTAACTCTGTCCGAGTGTAGGGCCTTTGAAGTGTGATGGCTCATCTTCAATGCAAGAGTGCTATAAAAAGCATAGGTAAGGACTGTGATGAGACAAACCACCTCGGCTCTGACATGAAAGGACTAATCATTACGTTTCTAATACCACTGCATATTATACTTCTAGAATTGTTCTAACCTGCTCACATTGTAGACTCAAAGGTAATATAGGTGTGTCAGAGTTATTTCCAGTGGTGTCATGCCCCAAAATGACAGGGAGGGACTGAAGGGAAAACAAGAATTGTAAGAGAAGAATCCCATCGCTACCCAGTTAGGGTGTAACAGGACAAGGGGCAATGGGCACAAGTTGGAACATAGGAAGTTCCATTCAAACGCAAGAAAAAACTTCTTTACAGTGAGGGTGACCGAGCACTGGAACAGGCTGCCCAGGGAGGTTGTGGAGTCCCCTTCTCTGAAGATTTTCAAGACCTGCCTGGATGCAGTCCTGAGTAATGTGCTCTAGGCATTCCTGCGTCAGCAGGGGAGTTGGACTAGATGATCTCTAGAGGTCCCTTCCAACTCTAAAAATTCCGTGATTCTGTGTGTACATCTCTTTTGGGAGTCTACTAGGCAAATAAAGTGGTAGTGATCACAGAGGAGTTATATTTGATTCTTGGTATTAAGTTAGCTGTATCTAAAAGGTTTTAAAGGTGTCGTGGTTTGGGCTGAGGCTTTAGCCAAACTAACAAATAATTGTTGTGTAGCTTTTTGATGTTACAAAAGTGAATTGAAATTCACATGGCAGTTTAATCAGCCTGTGATAGATAATTACCATATTATCAAATATTATTAATTAAAAAGTAATATGTTTGATTTTTAACAAGCGGTGGAAAGGAACCTCAGAATGGAGTTTCATCGATAACTTTTCAGTGGTATTGGTGGGTTAAGCAATCGTTTCTGCTATCCCACAGCTGCTTTCATACATTCAGTGCAAAAGTTTTTGTGGCTTTACAGTGAACAGCAACAGGTAACTAGGACAGGTTGTCCTCGTTTGAGGTGAAGAACTGCTATTGTCTTTTGTTCTTTCTGGGTAAATTTTTGACTGGTTAGGATTCTTGTCTCAGTTCATTGTATGATTGTCCAAGCTTTTGTGCCAGTGCAAAAGGAAAGAGATCAGAATGAAGATGTTGGGAATGGCAGGACTGTTGTGTTTGGTGGCTGTGTTAATCTATGCCAGTTTGAATTGATGGTCAGGCCGTACTCTTGGTTGTATGAGTGCTGTGCTCTAAACAGGATCCGTGATGTGATAAACTAAAAGGAAAAAAAGAACAACAAAACTCTTTCTTTTAACAAAATTCCTTTTTAAAAAAAAAAAAAGAAAATTTGTCTTGAAGCATGGTCATGTTGACAGTTGTACAATCTCAGGTTGGTTGTTGAGAGAGGACTTAATGTGGAACGGAAGTCCCTTTGTTGCAGTCCATATACATGCAGTATTTCAGATGCAAATCATGTTAAGAAATGGATGTGTATTAATAGGGATGTCTCTTCAGATGCTTCTGTTTCACCATTTAGTATAAATAGAATGTAGACTAGTACCTTGTACTCTGCATATGAAGCTAGGTGAATGGAATTCTTGTGGTTTTGTTAGGAACATTCTTTATAGACAGATTTCAATGTTATGCCAGCAACTTCGTGTATTTTTAAATACAGGAACTAGACAAAATGAGGCAATGTGTCTTGTGTGTGAAAATCCTTTATCTGACAAAAATAAACAGTTTCACTTAGTAGCTTTATCCTTCTATTCCCTCTAACATTGTAAGCATTTTATTTATTGGTAATAATAGAAGTTTTATTCTTTAGTTTCCTTAAGGTCTTGACTTACAAAATGTAATAAGTTAGAGTAAATATCAGTTGCCAGTAGAATTAAGATACTATTTTTTCTTAAATGTTTGTCTTACTTAAAAAAAACCCCAAACAACAACAACCAAAACAAAACTGCCACTTCTGTTTTCAGTTCAGTTCTACAGAGATGGTGTGCAGTCTTGTGGTATTGGAAAGTATATTTTGGGCTGAACCATTGCCAGAGAGAGCATTCACTCAAATCAAGACCTCTGAAGTGTAAACATGAGATAAATTGATTTTCAATTTTGATTCTTGATCTGCCTTTTCATTTTTTTTCTTGAAAAGCATACCATTAAGCCTATGCTGCCTTCATCTGTTTCCTTCAAATGTATTTTCCATTTGTAAAATAAAATAACTAGCTTTTTGCTGTTGGCTCATTGATCATAATTCCTAGCAAAGCAGCTGTATGAAAAATACATAGTGTACAGCATCTGTATGTTACATACTAAATTAAGCCATGAGAAAGAGAACTTTCCTGCTTTTTTCACTTGTTTTAACTTTTCATAGAATGCGACATCAAGGTAAGTAGCCATTTATGGTTAAAATGTGCCACTCTTAATTACAGGAATATGGCAGTGAAAAGGAAATGGTGTATACAGAGGGCATAATTATTAACGCTCTTCGTATTTATTATATTAGAAATGTTACTGTGTTTAAGCATCTTTGTACATCTCACAGGAAAGCCTGAAATAATTTGTTGAAAAATTAACAAGTTCATTTCGTCACATCTGATGGATTCTTCAATCTGCATCAGTTTATCATAGGAAACATTAATTAAAAGTGTAATTGACTAGCCAGCTGTTTCCTGTTCTCTGTCCAGCAGCCTCTATTAAAAACATTACAAAACACGTAAAGCTCTTTATCTGAGGCAGATGAGAACTTCCTCATGCCAAATTTTGCTCAAGCAGTGAGATTTAAATGATAGTTTCTTAGTTCAGTGTACATTGGGTGACCAGTATCTGTAGGCATGTACTACTTTGTATGGAGGCAGACTACGTTACCAATTGGCAGAGAAACCCTTTTAAAACATGACATACATGGTTAGCACGCCAGAATGCTTTGTTCCCAGAGGGGAGCACTGCATGACTAAAGCTGAACATGTGATTGCTTCTTCCTCACTACACACAAGAAAACCTCTAATAACAGTGCAATTCTCAGGCTAGGCTTGTATATTGAGAGCAGGAAACAGGCACGTACTGAAGGTGAGCTCCACGTTGCTGAATGGGCATACAACAACGTATATAACAACGTAAAATGTACAAGTCTTTTCTGCATGGGTAGAATATGTTTTGTTAGGTTTAGTGTTCATTACCAAGCCTGGAGATTATTCTCCTCAGGTACAAGAAGGGCCTCATGGAACCATTCTGTATTTCAGTTTTCCTTTTGTGAGTTGGTTGAGAACTACGAAGGTGCCCTCGATCATGGAGAACCTCTGTTTCTCTCTTGGACGTGCCCTGTTAACAGTGGGGCTGTAACTAGCCTCCTTTTGTGTTGATACTACACTTTCCATTGGGCTACTGCAAGACAAATCATGACCAAACTCAGCAGCTGTCTTTCTCTTCCCAGAAACCAGAGTTTGGCCTTCCTGGGGATTAACACAGAACTCTCAGGGTCTGAAGACTTCTTTGAATGTTCATCTACCATTTGCAGGGTTTTTTTAATGAATGAGAGCCAAATTTCTGTTTGAGTTAGAATTATTAAAAATAAAAATCCTGTTTGCCATTAGTGCACATGACCAAAACCATGAAGCCTCTTTTGTTTTTGGTGTGGAGAATGATTGCAATATTCACTCTCAGATTAAGACCCATGACAGTAAAGGTTCATGCTCCTTTTTTTGCTTTCATTCAAATAACTTCCTTGGGGACTTCTCACTCACTCCATACTTGGATTTGTTGTTATATTCGACTACCTCCCCCTCCATCTTAAATGTCATCCTGTTTTCACTGGGTGACTGAAAGATCAAGTTAGAAAGTTTTGTTCTGGAGTGTGGGACAAGTGTCAGTCAGACGGGGGAGAGGTAGAATGCAGCAGAAACCAGGGTGCTTGTCATGGCTTGGCACCAATGAAAGAGAGTAACTCCAGTAACAGCAAAGAAGAAAGGAGTGGGGATAGAGCAGAATTTTGTCTATTGTGTTCAGATTTGAAGTTAGTGTCTCACTGGCTATCTTTGTGAGTTTGGAATTGGAGTCTCTTTATTTTAGTCATAGCTGGAGAGCTCATTTTTGGAAGAAAATCAGGGATAATACAGTTTTACAGCAATACTAGGCTGTAGGATCATTACGAAAAAAGCACTGTAGCAACACATAGCTGGATCTTCCTTGAAAAAGGATAAAAACGCTTGCAAGGTATAGGTCATGTGCAAAGGCAGACTCAGTTTGATTATTGAAGCTTCTTCAAAACAGAGTAAGTTTGATTCTCGGGATGAAGATGCTTAATGGTTTTTTTTATAGTCTCTAATTACATCTGTGGCTACAAATGCTGACAGCTGCAAGATCTTGTTGTGCATTAATATTTTTATTTCTGTAGTGTAGAGGGGACTTGAACGTGTTAGGTGTCCCAAACACTGATCCTCCAAATGGAGGGAAAACGGGGAAAAACCTAGTAGACTGAGTAGTTACATAATCTATCATATCCTTTCAGCTGGCGTCAATTCAAGTGGTGCTGTCAGTGGTGTGAGTTGAGAATGAAATGTGAACAGCAAGTTATGCATGCCAGAAATCAAAAAATAAGATACGAGACCTTGTGCCACAGTCTCAGCTGAAAAATATGGTTAGATAATCAGCTTCAGTGGTATGTCCTGTTGTTCCTGTTGCATATGAAGTTTGCCCATAGATAAAGGAAGAGCGTATCTCTTCGTCTCCTAGCTACTGGATGGTTGAAGTACTCTGCATGAAGACATATTAAGAGAATTCCTGCATGGAAAATTCCTTAGTTTTCCAAAGAGCGTCCACCGCTCAGAGCACAGCTCTTGAGTTTCTGAGATGTGTGAGAAAGACTTTGTGAAAGCAGATCACCTGAGACCATTATGTGGTCACAAACCAACTCTGGAACCATAATTATTCCAGCATCAGATACATTTCTGATCTCATTAGTAGATCATTGTAAACAGTAAATTAAAGGGTACACACTCATCTCTCTTCTACGGCACAGAAGAAACTGCTTGGTAGAACAGTGCTGTAAGGCAAGAAAGGCTATGCAGCCTATGCTTGTTCTTATTGGTGCAATTAAGATACAGCTGGTTTAAATTGCATTTAATAACTTTCACAGTTTCTTAGAATCATTTGTTTCTCAGAATCTTGGAAAAATTTGGCTTGGATGGGATTTCTGGAGGTCATTTTGTTTAACCTCTTGCTCAAAGCAGGGGGCTGTCTTCCGTGCTAGATCAGATTTCATGCAGTTTTGCCCAGTTTGGAAAATCCTTGAGGAAGGGAGGTCCCCAGCCTCTCTATATTACCTGCTCATGTGCTTAATTGGTTTTGTGAGGAAGAATTTTTTTTTCCTAAAGTCTGTGTAGAATTTTGAACAAGTTGCAACTGGTGACTGCTTGGTTTTGTCCTTTTGTTGTGCACCTTTGCCAAGAATGTGCTCCAGGCTTTTCTAAATGCCCTTGAGATAGTAGAAGCTTTCTCCGTACCAAGTAAGTTCAGTTTCCTTAGTCTGTCCTCATTTGCCATATGCATTAGCCCCCTAACTGTCTTGGAGGCCTTCCTGGATTCCCTCTGGTTTGTTGACAGGTGTCTTGTACTGGAGGCCCAAACTGGACTCAGTACTCCAGACAGGGTCTTGTGAATACCACGTAGAGTGGCATAATCACTTCTCTTGATCTCACCATCATTGCGCTACTGTGGCCCACTATGGGTTAGCCTTCACTGCCGCAAGAATGATTTGCCGTCATGGTACTCAAATTACTTTATCCTGTTATGTTTCCCTGCTTTTTCTTTGCACAAAATTCATACCAATATCCCTTAGTGGCCAGCCTGCATGGAAAAAATCAAGTCTAAGTGACACGAATAATTGAGGTGTGATTGTAAAGGAAATAGGCAAATGAGCGCCAGTTTGTTAGCACAGATACCAGTAACTGTGAAGCTTTGTGCTTCATATTACTCTTTTACCTCTGCTAGTTGAATTACAATTAGTACAGTGCAGCCTAGATGTATTGTTCCCCCAGATGGGTTGTGTAGACCTATTTAGTGTTACTCTGAGTATGGAGTCTTGTGTGGTATTTAAACACAATGCTGTTGTTTTTCTTTTCCTCTGCAGCTTGGATGAATAGATTTCCCACCTTTT
>VYXH01004802.1:166184-215278 GCA_013397275.1 Burhinus bistriatus
CACAGGAAACCGCTTTTCCAAAAAAAAAAAAAAAAAGTCTGCTAATTCTGCTGGAAACTTTGAACCTTAAATTTGTATAAATAATGTCAGAAAATTCAGGGCAGAAACAGCCACAGACTAGTTAAACAATGCCACACAAAATACGCTGTGCTGTGGGGGACTTGATGGTGTGCAGACAAGAGAGGCAAGCCACACGGATGATCCCAGGCTGTCATGACGGAATGATTGGATCTGTGTCTTCACTCTCCCCTCACTCACACTTTGATTCAGAAAGAGGTGTTTTCCATGGTGGGGTGTAACTGGGGGAACATTATTTCATTGATGTTGATGGCAGATAATAGGTGGGGTGTTCCCATGTTTTGTTTCGTGGTGGTGGTGGTGTTTCTTTGGGGTTTTCTTGTTTAATTTATTTGAAGCCCTGCAAGAAGAGAGATTTTTGCTGGTTGGCATGATCCTGAATGGAGGAATTGTGGTGCCAATGGTGATTCTGGGAACAAACTTCTGCAGCTTCTTTACAAAGCTGTCTCTAACACATCACCATTGGGGTGCAGGTGGAGAGTAACAGTATAAGAAGCACATGGCAGATTAGTCCAGTGTGCTCTTGTCTCCTGGTAAGACCAAATCAAAGTAAGCTGAGTCCTTCCAGTGTCATGTGCTGTATAGCACGTGCAAAACACAGAGGAAAATATTGCTGGAAGAGTTGAGAGGATACTGTGCTGATTTCTGAATAGCAATTGTATGAGCTGATACACAACTGCATGAGGCACTGAAGATCACTTTAAGTAGTGCTCTTCATTGGATATGAACTGCTCTGGGTTGTTATTTTGCAATTAAATTATATGTGCTTTGGATGTTTAATGGAAAGAACTACTATGTTAGAAGTTAGAGCTTCTACTCATTTATCCTCCATTCTACTTGCACGTGTATTGTTTATTCACAGCCATACATGATGGAGGAACTTGTATTTTTTAGGTAATTTCTCCACCATGTTTTGAGCTCAAGTCTGGTTTTCTAACAATCTTTGCAGTCACTTCAACTTCATACCCTTTGCAAGCTGACTGGAATTGTCCTCTGTTTCATTGTCCGAATGGTAATTGAAGTATTGAGTGCTACCAGAGGCAGTATTGATCTTCATGGAACTTTGCAAAACTTGTTCTTTCATTTTGACAGTGAACCCGTGATACCATTCTGAGTATTGTTCTCCATCCAGTTTTGTACTCATTCTGTAATAAGTACTGTAATGTAGAGCATGCTTTTGTAGATCTGTTACGAGAACGTTATGTGAAACAATATAAAATAACCTCACTGAAGTCAAGTGTGTAGGCAATCATCTGCTGCTTCTCTGTCCACAGAATCTGTTCCTCTGCTATGGAAGAAAATCAAATTGATTTGATGGGATTTTCTTTTTTTTGACAAATCCATGCCGGCTATTACTCACCTTGCTTTCTTCTAGGTGTTTAGAAATAGTTTCCCAGAGGTTTCTATTGGGCTTCCATGGAATGAGTGTAGTCTGTCTCATCCCGTTCTTCAAACAGGCAGATGGAAGGGGCCTGAAAAAGATTTTTTTGTGCATATTTGTGGATGCAGTAGCTGCTGGAGTGCAACTATGTTTGTATTTTGTCCTGTAGTACCTAATTCTGTTCTCACAGAAGGCATAGAGAGTCATACAGTGCCTGCACAACCCTCTGCCCTTTGCTTTCCTGATAGTCTCTTTGCTCTACTTCCTTGACAGCTCCTGTCTCTTGAGTTCCTAAAGCTAAAAGACTATTTTCTTCAAATTTCTGGGATCCAGACTCTTGGCTTGTACATATGGCGTTCTTTTCAGCTGTAGTTCTTGCTAAGGTGACTAGAAGGAAATCAGGATGTACCCGTTGAGAAGTGTTGATCATTTGGATAGTAAAATGCAAGCAAGGAGTTTTCCCCAAGTTTTTCTGTATATGTGTGTGTATATATGTGTATATATATGTATATATATATATGTGTGTGCATATATATGTATGTGTGTATGTATATATATATTAAAGTGTGTTAGGCTTGCTTTTACGCTTTTCAGCAGCTTCTAGCATAAATGAGGGGCTTGGGATGGGATCTTTGAAAAGCTGGAGGTCTTGTGGGGTTATATGTTGTATGTAGTGTATTGATAGTACACATGTGGTAACTACTGTTTGGTTATTACAGGCAGCAGTGATTTATGTCATTCTGACAGTGGCAGATACTCAGAGAAGGTGACTGGGCTGCCATTTTCCTTGCAACAGCATTGTCTCCATCTCTGGTATCCAAAGGTTGTTGAGAGCAAATGTGGGAAAGTACTTTACTCTGGCTGGAGAAAAAAAGCTGTGCTTATAAAAATGTATGCACTCAGTGCCAAAAGAACAGCTGCTTGGAAATGTCATTGAGGTTTTGCCGGAGAAGCTACTGGAGCTCCATGCCAAGATTTACCAAAAAAGGAAGGATGATTGTTCTCCAGTTCTCATAGACAAGTTCAAACCTACAGCCCCTGAGCTAGAAGCAATTGTATAGCAAAGGTAGCACAATGATGAAAAATAAAGGAAATGCCATTTCTGCTAAGCATGTTAATAAGGGAAGATGACACGGTATACTTGGATTTCTGAAAGGATTAATGCATTCAGGTTACCTTGCTCTACTGGGCAGTGTAGGCGTTTTTCCTCAGTGACAGACTGGTGATCCTACCCTATGAGAAGTGCAAGGAAAGTAGCGGTTTGAATAAAGTGTATAGGAAAAATTAAATAACAGTTATTTGTGCTTTATAAATCTGTGCTTAGCAACAGAAATAAAAGCTTCTGACTAAATTTTAGGAGCAGAGATGTCCCTTCCCAAATTCTGTATCATTTCTGAACTTGTGTTGTGATATACGGATATACAGTAAAGTATTGGTGCCTGCACCCCTACATTTGAATAGTCCTAAAGCAGAATGGACAGAGCAGAAGAGTAGCTGGAAGGTAAAATTCTGGAATTATTTGCTTTCCTTAGGAAGGCTTCCTGAGCTTTAAGAAAACTTGGTTTGGATGTGTTTGTTTTTCAGGAGGTTTTATACACTTTATGCTTGTTAAATTGTGAATTATGGAGCCATAATAAATTGACTCCTGTTTTATTCAGCACACTGCAGTGAGCTCTTGTGCTTATATGCAAGCTCATTCTTACAATAAAAGATTTTTTTTTTTAATATTTTGAGTCAATTTCTGTAAGTTAGTTTCATGGTTTTTGACATTATTCTAGCTTCTAACATTTTTTTTTTTAGTCTTTTTCTTAAGAAATGTTGCCCCCAAAATTTAGTGATCTCTTTTAAATATTTTTCCTGCAGCACTTCGTAAGCAATGAATCTTTAAGTGGATGCATTGAATTGTCAGATAAATAGAGGGATAAAACCCAGCAATGTTGGTCCTTTTTCGTTTTCCCAGTAGGGTGACAGATAAATTACTCCCTATAGTAACAGAACCATAGAACAGTATCGGTTGGAATGGACATAATATATTACGTTATATACACAAAAGTGTGTGTGTGTATGTGTAGATGTGTGTATTTTAGGATCCCATCCTTTATGCATCTGTTTAGGGACACATTGATATATTCTTAACTGTGGCTGATGATCATCTCTTCAAGCAACTTCCGTAGCTCATCTTGTGAGGAAAGACAGTTCTGCATCAAATCCCACTGTGTTTAGAGAGCAGGGAATTCTAATAAGGGGCGCTATGGGTTCATTCGTACCATCAGTTGGTAGTTTGAAACGTCTCTGCTCAATATCCGTTTAAGGGTGGTAGCAGAACAACTTGTGCAAGGAAAGTAAAAAAGCTTGCGAAGTTCAGTTTCATCATTGACTAACCCTATCAGTGTCATGGGACTATGAGGATTGCTTGTTTTCAGAAGTACTGGAAAGAATATCAATAAAATACTGGATGAGTTGCACAGCAGTTCATTGTAGATGTTCTGACAAGAATGATGTTTACAAAAGTTGATGGCAAATTGACTTCTGATTTAAATAGGCATTGGTAGCTGGAGAGATAAAGCATCAACATAAGCATCAACATATCATTCTTTCTATAATCAGAAAAATGGCCTATGGGTGATCATCTGGCTAAACAGAGGACAGACATGAAAACCTTCTGCAACAAATTTTGTTTTCATACTTCTTGATAAAAATGCAGAGTTTTCTGTATGTTGACTAGATAACTATAACCTCCCTGTTTTTTTACTTTGTCTAGAATATCCGATGCATAGTTTCAGATGGACAAAGTGTCAGATATTTGTTTGATGATCCCATATCTAGAATATAAATATTAAAATATGTGAAGATCTGTACAAATCACTGAGTTGTCTAATTCTAATTTGAACTCTTTCCTATCAATACAGTTGATGGAAAAAAAGTACTACTGTAAGAAGTCACTCAAGTTATATTGATTGTAACTATCATTTGCCAAAGTTTACGCTAAGTTGGATAAATTTGGTTATGAAATGAAAGAAAATCACAAATGCATTAAAAAAAAAAGACAAGAATTAATTTTTAACCATTACTTTAAAAACAAGCAGGTGTGGCATGAATCATCTAATGAATTACCCCCCAAAGCCTCCTGGTTTGACTTTGGTTCTAAAAATTAGCTCTGCAGACCTTGCTAAGCCTTGCTTTTCTGAAGGCAATGTTATGGAAACACAAGAAGTAGAAATGAAAAATAAAATCCTGTTTTAAAAAGATTTCTTCAAGTCTGTACTCACACATGGCCAACAGAAGAGCCCTGCTGTCTTGCAGGACTGATTCAAAGGCTTGTATTCTGCTAACCTCCGGATATCATACAACACATTTTTTTAAAAGTTTAATGCTGAAGTGGTATTCTTGCAAAAGGCTGTAGTGAGTATACATGCTAATTTAGCAAAATGGATGGATGTGTTAGAGCAGATTATTAGTGAAGGCTGGAACAACTGAAAAACAGAGGGAAGAAAATAGCTGGTTGCTATTGGAGGTTGAGGAACACAGACTTTTACAGAAATCCCTGTGCTTTAAAAATGTTTGCTCATTCTGAGTAGGGTTGGGGCAGAGCGGAATCCCAGAGGGTCTAAAGACTCAAAACTTAATTGGATCAGTCAGTTAAAACTAAGGGACTCGAAGTAAGCAAGGGATCATCTAGGACGTGCTGAGAAAAGTCAGACCTCTAAGACTCAGCTTGATACATATTATAGGAAAATAACTCTCATCTTTAAGAGCTGAGCCTCAGAGACATACTAATCCTCTAAGACGGGAATGTGTACAGTGTAATGCAGAAAACGTGTCTGTTTGGTCTTTCCTGTGAAGTTGAAAAGCCTTGCAAAAAGAGTATTGATTAATTTCCTTCCTATAATACTTATGCAATCCCTCTCATTGGCGTAATTCCAATGTGCTAGAAGTATGTGGTTAATTCGTGTCCCATGGTGGTATGAGACTGGATAATCTGAGGCCAAGTAGGTTTTATATATGTCTTTTACTGGCAGCTTTCTACTGGCTGCTTCTTCAGTGCTCTTTCTGTTGCTGTGTAATTATGTTCAAAGGTTGTAGAGGGAGTGTGTGTGATTTTTTTTTTTGTTTTGTTTTTTTTTAACCAGCACATCTGTTTAATGCTGTATTAACAGCTTTTCAAATTGAGTTGATAATGTGGCATCCAGTTTTAATTTCAGTGAGCAGCTGGGAAATGCAGCTAGTGTAGAAAGGTTGTATCTTGTAAACATCACACACATAAACTTCTCTGAGTCAGGTTTTGGCATCTCAGGTGTACTGCTTGACCCTCAAGCCCAGGTACTGATCAACTTTGATCTCTTGAACATTGTGACGAATAAAGGTTTTTGCCACTGTCTTACGTAAGCGGGCTGTGGAAGCAGGAGTCGCAGGAAACAGGCAAGATGAATTTCTCATGGGTTGCAAAACTGGCTGAAATCCTGTAGGGCTGTAATTCTCAATTATGTGCTGACAGCACAGAAGGATTCATAGAAGAGATCTCATTTGGCTTAACAGTGGAACACAGTAAGTTTTCTACATTTGCTGGTACTGTTAAACTGGGAGGAACTGCTGACATGTTGGGAGGACAGGGTTGTCATTAATAACATCCTTGACAACCTGGACTGCAAAAAGACTGAAGCACAAGGAAAAGAAAAGTCTTCAAATAGTTATGAGACAGAGGACAGAAATACTTTATTTCAGCTGCATATAGGAAAAGATGCAGTAGGTTAATGTTGCAGCAAGCTGTACAGCATAGAACAAAGCCTTTAAAGAGAAAGGATAGTTAAATATGGTAGTAGATAGCATAGGAAAATTGGTTCGTTGTTTAATCATTGTAAGTCTTTAAGAACAGGTAAGGCAAATACTTGTTATGATTGATGAAAACACATTTACATCTACCTTGCAGGTATATGAGACAACCTCCTGAAGTCTCTTTTGGGCTTGCTTGCTGTTGCTGTTTGGGTTTTATTTGTCTGCACTTTTACAATGGAGAGAAGAAAGGTTTAAAAAAACTACCACACTCTTAGAAATGTTCTCAACCCACCCAAGTAGTTCATCTCTTCGTTCTTTACCCATTCAATTCTTAACAAAGGAAAGACGACAGAAAGTACACCTTTGTAATCTACTTAAGTGTTCTTCATGAAGGGAGCATAAATACTGAAAGTCAATTATTTTTGCTTTGCAGGTTACGAGATGACAGAATTAGGATAGAAAGGATGGAAAACCACCATTTTGAATACAGCCATGCTTTCCAGCTGGTTACTGATTTTTACGCAAAAGAAGTGCCTGATACTACAGGTATGTCATTCAGATTTTATGCAAAAAAAGTTCCTGATATTACAGATCTGTCATTCAGAATGTCTTTGAAGCATGCATCCTAAGGCACATCTTGCCAGTAAAGACCAAGGCAAAGAAGGTGTTGAGTTCCTCAGCCTCTTCCATGTGTTTTGTCACCAGATCTGCTGCCCCATTCAGCAGTGTGCCCATATTTTCCCTTGTCTTACTTTTGCTGCTAATGTAGTTGTAGAAGCTGTTGTTGCCCTTCATGTACCTTGCCAATCTCAACTCCAGGTGGGCTCTGGTTTTCTTAACACCAACCCTGCAAGCTTGAACAATGCCTTTATATTCTTCCTGGGTCACCTGTCCCTGCTTCCATCTCTCATACTCTTCCTTTTTAACGTTTGAGTTAATCAGGAGCATCTTTCATCTATGCAGGCCTTCTGCCACCTTTGCTTAATTTTCTGCACATTGGGATCTTTTTTGAGCTTGGAGGACGTGAACCTTGAAAGTGAACATTATTTAAATAGAAATTAATACAGGGCTAGCATCCTTTTTTTTTCCCATAGCTTGAAGATGTGTGTTTAAACAGATTTAAATTCACACTTATATAGAAACTGAGGGAAATTATTCAACATCTGAAATGTTTCTTCAAGTTCTTGTGTGTGTTAGTACTAGAAGAACAGCTCTAAAAAATCATCTCTGAAAAAACTAAATAGGGTTTTGAAAAATACCATTTTATGTTGAGATATCATGGAGTGAATTTTCCTATTGTTGCAGCTGGAACAGGGACTGTAATAGAGCACTGTTTAGAAACACTATCGAATACAAACAGCGCTCTCACAAAGATGGAACCATATTCTGCAGAATGGCTGAGGCAGATAAATCATCAACACATGTGCCAAGGCCTGTTCATTCCTTTTAACTTGCACAGATGTTCCCTACACTAATGGAGATTTCAGAATTCAGTTCTTAGTTTGTAGATTTAGAAATTTCTTATGCCAACAGTCATTTTTAGGAAGATAAACCTGTGGAGTCAAATGTTTTATGTTTCATAATGTGTTTACATTATTGTAATGTTCTACAGTCTTTGGAACCATAAATGTTATTTTGGAATCTCAATTTATGTTGATTTATAGATATCATAGACACTGTAAATATATTACAGATTTCTATTTGATTAAATTGAAAAATAGATTATGTTTTTTCTAAAATATATAAGTAAATAGTGAGTTAACAAGAACGGTTGGTTTTTTTTAGGTCCTCAAAAACTATCTGTAATACTAAGCTTGGATAAGCCTGTTATTTCCTCCCTAGCAGCAGTAATTGCATACCTCAAAGAATTTAATTTGGAAAGGATGCTTTACAATCCAAGGTAAGTTGCCTTATATAAACTTCCAATTCAAAGCACCAATATATGTACCAGTGTTACCTTGTAAGTTTTAGCAGACAACTTCTCCACAATGTAATGAACCCACCTGCTAGGGTGATAAACATAGTCTTTGTAAAAATTATACCTTACATTTAAGCTCCTAATCAGAACTGAAGGAATCAAGAGATGATTTTTTTTTTTAAAGTGGTGTTTCATGAAAATCATTATGAAGTTTGGTTGTCTAGACATTACTATCAGTAATGTAAATGAACACGTACTGCTGCCAAGCGTTCTTGAAAACAAACAAGGTGCAAAACCTAGTGGATACTAGGAGGGAAATTTTAAAGTTTGTTGATATCAGCCATCATATCTCAACCTCAGTTTTACTTTGTGAAAAAAATTCGGGGCTTTTTTGGCAGCTTTTTAAAAAAATGAATTTGTTTTGCCAGAAGTATGTAAATAATTTTCTCTTTCTGTAGCTCTGGAAGCAAGTATAAATGCTAATGTGTTGTAATGTTTAGACATTATGCAGCAGGTCTCTTTGAGCTGGTGAATCTAGTTATCAGTTATAAAGAAAACAAACGTTCAACACATACTGGCTTTCTGAAAAATCCCTTGAGTTGGCTCAGTGGTAACTAGGACTGGGGGAACAATCATGCAAAAAATTGTTGATAGACCGTCACCATTTCTGCAAAGTTACTACAAAAACACACAGACATGGAAATAGTCTTGTCTTCCCTTAAGTAGTCCCAGCACTTAGGTCTATTAGATATGCTCAAATGAGTACTCAAAATTCGTAACAGGTTTATGCAGGTGGAATCAAATGAAAATTGGAAGATATTTGCACTCACGCAGCTTTTTATTCTGTCTTGCACAGGTATAAAAGATTGCTATCCTACTTGGCTTAGGTTTGAAACTATCACTGAGGCTTACTGAATGCTTTAATTAAACGGCTTTATCTGTCATGGATCCTGTGCAAAATATTCTCTTGGTTGTCTCAGTATTCCTCTGTCCTCTAAGTAGTCAGGATTTAACAAAGTAAATCTGTCTGTAAATTGGAAACTTAGAAATATGTCATGTCAGTTGTAGATCATTCACATGTTGTGTGAAATTCTTGAAGTTTCAAAGCTTATTTTGAAGGGTTCCCTATGACACCAGTTTTTTTTAAAATGCAGCTACATTTGAAGAATTGACTGCAGATGTCAGCTTTTAAACATTTTTCAGGTGTCTGCTAAAATATTTGGAAGTATATATACCTGGGTTTTCTGGATTTTGGAATGGATTTTCTTCTTAAGTTGCCCTTCCCCTCTCCATCTTCTAAGCCATCTCCCCTGCCTCGTCCATCAAGGAGCACTCTGATCTGTGGTGTTCTAGCACCATGGTGTTCCCGCTTATCTTCTTTGGTTGGCTTTTGTGGAAAATGCTTGGGTAGCGAGGCAGGAGCCGGAGAAATCTCGTTGTGAGAGTTTCTGAGGAAGAAAGTGAACTCCAAGGAAATGCCGTTCCACGGTCACACTTGTAGGTCACTATTGTCACAGTGCCCTGTGTGCAATCACACATAGTAATGGAAATACAAAATCCATCTTTTGTGTAGCATTAATTCAGTAGCAGAGGAGAAACATCATTATGCGAAGGCTTATCTAGCAGCAGTCAGTCACAGTTGTAATAGCTGCATGTTAAAATCAAGTATAATTACAGACTGGGAAGGAAAAGCACTAAATCTTAGAGTTGATATTTGCCTGCTGAAGGTTGCTGTAATGGACTTTACGTGAATATGTAAGCATCTGAGTGGAAAGGCAGTGAACTGGTTGATATCTTGGTGATACACTATGAAGAAATAAAATACATTCTTTGGGATGACTTTGTTTCTGTGCTCGGGAGCTTGGATCCTACTGTCTTTATTTCTACAGCCTTTACTGCTTTGACTACCTGACACTGAATTATACTTGCTGTTTTTAGTGTGTCACATGTATTGAAATAGTGAGCCAAATACTGAGGCAAACTCAACTTTAATATTTTTCCTAACACCAGTGAAATACTGTCTAAATACTGAAAAAGGAAAGCCTTTTAAGCAAAGGGTGTCAGGCTCATGGATCTTCTGTGATTCTGCAGGAAATAGAAAAGAAGTACTTCCATTGCAGTCTCAAGCAACTTAAAATTCCTGGGAGAATTCAGGTCAGTGAGCATATACTGATTAGTCAGTGAGCATGAAGTCAGAGTTGTGAGATAGTTTTCAGTTTATTAATGTAAGTGACACAGCTCTGGATGAAAAAGACCTATTTGAGGAAGAATGACAAAAAAATTCCTTACACCTCTGTACCTTCTTCGGATAAAGACTCCTCTCCTAGCTGAAAAAAATGCTAATAAGAGTCATGAAACATCATGTTAGTGATGAGGGATCCTCATTAGTGGGGTAAACAAGTTTTGTTTTACTATTTAGATGAAGCTAGATAAAAATATTAAAAAGAAAAAAAGATTTCTGCCACAGCAGGACCTTGGGATATGGCAGACTGCATTAGAGCTCTAGCAGCAAGTAAAAATAGATTTAACAATGAATGATACAAGGTTTTTTGATCAATGTGTTCTAATACCCTTACATGCTGAGAGACCTTTATTGGCTTTTGACAAGAAGTTGGTACACATTGAGGAGAGGTTTTGAAATACAGTTGAGTACCCAATTTTGCTTGAAAAATAATCATTTGCATAGCAGTTGCTGGGGAAATGTGTTTCGGTGTATTTTAATTTTATCTACATGTTTCCCAGCATATCAGAGATGGGACAGACTGTAGTTCTTAGATTTCTGAACAGTGATAGGTGAACTTCAAGAAATGCAGGGAACAGAAGAGCCAGGTATCTTTCTGAAGGAGGGGAATAGCTTTGGGATTGGAAAACTACCCAGTGGGGATAAAAGACAGAGGTAGAAGTGCAGGAGGAGAGGGGAGGGTTAAAATGGCTTTGAGGGAGGAGGGGGAAGAGAGAAAGGATTCAAGAAGGGGATATAATTTTGATTGTACCTTGTAGTAGGGGTGGAAAAGAGTTGGCAAGGTGAAATTAAAGAGAGAAGTCAAAATGTAAGTTCTTCAGCTTAAAATGGTGGACATCCTTGAATTTTCAGGGGAAATGTCATAGAAATTGAGGGAATGTTCATAAAGCTTTCGTATCTCTTGGGTGCTGATGATGTTAGAAACATCATGCATACAAGACAATGCATAGGTTTATTTAGCCACTGTCACTGTAAGAAAGGGAGTACTGAAATGATTTTGGGAGGTTTCAAAGTTGGCTCGGGCACTATAGGGACTGAAAAAGGAAAGGCATGTTTTCAGACACTAAGAAGGGGTGCTTAGCAAAGGATTTACCATCTCTTTTGAGACCACAGAAGAAGAGCAGCAGGTGGGACCTCTTGCACTCTGGACATTGGGAGCTTGTAGGAGTGCTGAGGCTGTGCACAAGGAAAGCGGGCTGACAGAGTGCGGACATCTGGCTAGAACAAGGTTGCAGGCCCACTCCTTGGGGTCAGTTCAGTGGAGAAAAGAAGACTAATTCAGGATAAAAATAATGGAGATTAGTTTTGTTTCTTTTAATCCTTCCCAGGTCCTGTCATTTCTGTTCTTGTTTTTTGGTTTGTATTTCTGAGTTTTGTTTTGTGTGTGTTTGTTTTATTTTGTTACTAGTTTTAGCCAGAAGTTTTTGGAAGCCTATCACATCAGAGATCCAGATTAGAAGTTCTAGCCCTGTGGCAATATTTGCTAATTAATTTAAAACTGGTTAATTAAATACAAAACATAGTCTGGGCTTGATGGCCTTTGCTACTTAGACTGTGGTAAATGTTTTTCGTACCTAAAGCCATTGAGGTGCTGGAGTGTGTCCAGAGAAGGGCAACAAAGCTGGTGAAGGGCCTAGACAACAAGTCTTATGAGGAGCGACNGAAAGCTACTGCTTCTGAGAAATGGAGAGACTTGTTTTTACTCTTTAAAGCTGAATAGGGATTCCTGCAAGTATTGTCTAAATATATAGGTTCGTTCTGTGGTTTATTCACCCTTAGAAATCTCAAAGACATGGACTCTAGAGGTCTGTAAAAGGTAATTGAGCAAAGAAAATCTGCTACTTAGTAGGCTTTCAATACAGTGCCTTGCAGCTTTGCTGGAAAGTTTTTACAGATTTGCAGAATTAAAGTAGTTGAAAACTACCGATCTGAATAACATGCATTCATTTAGGCTGGGTTACTGAGTATGAAGTTATGTATAATATCTCCTGTGGAGAGAATGATGAATAAAGCATAAAAAGTACCCTTCACTGCAAGCTTCTCAGGAGTCAGGATGACCAAGAAGATCCAATTTCATAGATAACATATAAGAATCAAAGTCTGAGGATGTAGTTTATTGTCCTAAAGCAATCATAGTAAGCCTTTAATATTCAAAGTTATTTTATGAGTAGGAACCTCTTTCTCATAAGTACTCCCCAAAAGTTTCCTAAATCTTGCTAGAAGCTTATGTTTCTTTTTGTTTCCTCTTTTCATTTTTCTCAGGCCAGATGGCATGGTTCTACCTTGCCTTGCTCCTCAGTAGTGGAATTGCCAGCCATTTCCATCATTTGTGTTTTGTGCTGTCTGACAGTTGCAAGTCTGTTCTTTGAAACTCGGGTCACACTCTCACCTACAGAAGGAATTACGGCATCGTAATCCAGTTGAAGTGATTTTGAAGGGTCATTTTTACTGATGCAGGGGATGGCTGATAGCAGCATATTAGAATTTCTCACAGGGAATGTGTTGACACCCTTGCTGCAAAACCAGCACTGACTTAATATGTGTTTACAGCCTCCTTCTTACGCCATTTGGTCCTAAATTCCCTACAAAGAATCTGTCTTTGTTCACATTTTTATCAAGTTCTGATCCCAAGCTGAAGGAAGATGAGGGGGTGGAAGAAAAACATGTTCTGTACTGTGACATCTGGAATTGTTGGTTGGGCATATACTGCAGTTGATCTTGGCTATTATTCTTACATTCCAAGCTCTCAATTACCAGGGTTAATAGCAGGGTGGAGTAACTCAGATAAGGCAAACACCTGGATAATATAAAACACAAGTAATTTATGCTGTGAGAACAACTTTAGCATATCTGATTCTGAAAGAATAGTAAATGTACTCTGCAGTGGAGCAGAGTCTTTAAATACTACCAGAGAGCAAGCTTGCTGTGAACAGAATACTCTGTGTGTTAAGCGCTCTGAAGCCAGGTGAAGTGTGGAAGCACTAGAACCAGTAAATCCACAATCTTGAAACTCGCATATGGGTGACTGAGGATTGACGGAAACAGCCAAAAGTGTCTTTTTCGCTTTTTGGGAAGAGATGGAAAGGCTTGGTCCTTACTCAGATGGGTTTAAGAGACCGCAGACTTGACTAGTGGCAAATTGAAATGCAGCAAATGGGGAAACTGCAGTTTAGGTTAAGTCCTAGATGCAGAAGTGCTTTTGGAAGAAAAAGTGGTATTGTTTTGTTGCCTATCATATTGTATACTTTGGAAACTGCTGCTGCTTTTGCCTCCAAGGTTTTGTTTTGCTCTTCAACTTCGCTGGTTGCTGTGATAGCACACTAGAACAGAATAGTTATGACTATGGGTACAGTTCTGAGTTGACTATATTTCCAAACGATCATTGAACTTCTTGAGGGCACTGAGTTGAATCTACTTTTTTTAAAAGAAAAGCAAACAAACAAAGAAAAAAAAAACCCAAAACCAAACCTGTGGAAAATACTTCTAATTTGACCATTATTTAGGAACAAATTTCCTAGCAGGCCCAAACACCTGCATACTTCATAAATGTGTAACATTAGTCTGAATATTTCATGTTTCAGAAAGTTACAGTGCCATTTTTGTTTTTAATATAGCAATAATGCAGCTGCATGTACCTAACAAAAGTTTGAGCACTTGAGTGCTCCCCCAGAGAGTTTAAAATTGAATGCACTGAATAAAATTTTGTGCAAAGTCAAGAAAGCAGTTTTAAATCCTACCCAGCAAGTCATTCTGTTTAGTCTAAAGCAATAAAGAGTGTCCTAGATTTTGTGCAAAGGGCAGTCAGCAGTATGATTAACCTAGACAATCATGACTTGATTTGTCAGAAGCATTTAGTGAGGATCTTGCACTTCACCTCTTGGTCTCGACTACCACATGGGTATGTCTCAGACTGAAATAATTTTTGTATCTAATATGATTACACATTTAATACAATTATTTTGTTAATGTTGGTTCTAAACCAACCCTTGGGTTGGTCTCATCCAGTTCTGTTAGGGAGTGTCAAAAAGTAAAGTAATTTTTATCATGGTTATTTCACATTAAAAATAAAATCAAATAGTTTAAATATACCCTATTTTTATTTTCCTAAATAATTGCACTAACAGCCTGTTTAAATTTGTAGTAGTAGTAAAAAATAAGAATATGTATTTTCATATACTGTTTTGATGATGAATTCTGTTAAAAGTCTGTTCCACTCTTGAAGTATTAATTCTTAGTCCTATCCCTTCCCCTAATCCTACAGTGATCATAACAAAACACTAACAAAAACACATACTTTTTCGATTTCATCATAGACTGAAGAAGGAGTACTGCCTTAACCATTTAGTCAATCAGGATTAGGTAACAGGAGAGCTGGATTTTATTCTGAGCTTTGTCAGAGTCATTGTAGGAAACTGGGAAGTGAGTCATAAATCTTGTTTTCCCAAGCAGTAAATTAAAAGAAATTACTAGTGTTCAGTTCTTTTATTTATTAGAATAGATTTTAATTTCTTACTTGATTTTTTAAAAATTTTGCATAACTGATGAATTGTCTAATGTAAGAACGCTGACTGTTTCACAGTTACGGCTGTGCCCTAATTTAAAATAAAACATATGAAATTCCTCTCACCAGCAATTTCAAACGGTTGTCAAGTGAAACTGAATACATGACAATTAATGGGACAACGATGAAAAATCTCGAAATTTTACAGAACCAGGTAAGGACAAATGTAATGTTATTTTAATAAACGCTGGGATTTTCACAGCTGTTTGACATATTGTTCCCAATGAAATTAGTTGTTAGTTTGCAAATCTCACCCAGAAAGTTTAAATTATTTTAAATGGGATCAAACTGAAGGAGGATTACATTTTCAGAGGCAGAAATAAAAGTTAATCTGTGTTGGTTTTTAGTATGACTTAGAAATCTTTGACTAGCAAAGAACTTTCAAAAAAGTTTCGGTTCTTGAGCAACTGCAGTCAAGTGATATGACTGCAGTAGGGTTTGTTTTTTCTTTTGTGCTGTTGCACGGACCTTTATGCACAGACTTAATTTAACTTGCTTAATTTATTCCAGTCATTTTCTAAAAAGATTTTCTGGCTAAAGGGAAAACATACTTAAGGATCTTATGCCTGTTGGAGGTACTTTATGTAAGGCATTGTCGGTGAACAAGATCGGTAAACGAACATACAATTGCCATATCCTAAAGCCTTAAACAGAATGTTTAAGGAGTGTGGTGAAGATCCTTTCACTACATCATTGATTGTTCAGTTGAAAAGTAATTATGCTATTTTTATTATTTTAGACTGATATGAAAACAAAAGGAAGCCTACTCTGGGTCTTGGATCATACTAAAACTTCCTTTGGACGTCGAAGATTGAAGAAATGGGTAACCCAGCCCCTCATGAAATCCAGGTGAGGTCTTTATCTTGGGCTAAATCTGTATTTTATAATTATGATGTTGCGTATACCCGATGCATTTATTTTTCGTGAAGACCTGAGATCCATAGTAGAGTTTACACAGCAAATTACACAATAGAAGCTCTGGATGTTATATATAGGTTCGAAAGAGTTAAACCACTCTGTTTGGTCACAGAACATCTAGGTAGTTCAGAGTAGTAGGTTTGGAGCAAGTTAGAAATTCCCATGCAGCAGTCAGATTGGGTTCCATTCTAATTCAGTATCCTTTTTCAGTCAATGGATGAGGATTACCTGCTATTGGAGCATGTTTTATTCCTAAACTTACCAATTAATGTTTGATGTCTTTCTTGCTTCATGAGTATTTACATCCTTAATGTGTTTAAGCTGTGGATGTTTCTGTTATCCCTGTGTACAATGTATTGCCTATGAAAGAATTTCTTTGTATTAGTTCTGAAATGTCATGATTGTTTGGTCAGTCTTGTATTTTGAGCTATGCTTTATTTATTAATGCTTTTGAAAGGCTTTATTTTGTAATACTATCATGCTTGTTTTTACTTGTCTTTGTCTTGAAATGGACTCCGTCTTTTCTGATTTCTCTTTGCGGGCTTTATTGGATTGTTGTACTGGAATATGTAGTAAATAACAGTATTGAGTCGATGCAATGTTTGTTACCTACATTTTAACTTTTGGGATCTATTGCTCTGAATGTGCATTCACTGAGCATTGTCAATGTAGAGTTTACTCAATTGTCACTTTACTCAATTGTTCGCTTCAGCTGTAGCATACAGAAAATCCTTTGGGTTTGGTTATCTAAAATAATTTTCCCTCTGTTTTGCTTTTGTAAATGTATTAAACGGTTTTAATTTTTATTAATTTTTAATAACTTTAAATAGTGAGGTATACCACTGTTTTAGCGTCTTACTGTTGTTGGTAATTTGCAAATTTTAATATGGAAGCATTTTTTTTCCTTGATCAAATTTAGTATGTTAAAGCACTATACTTGTGAAACATTGTTGCTTAATTTTCTTATTAGCCTTTTTGTAAGGATCTTTTGTCAGAAAAATGCATAACTCTTTTTTTACCTCCTATTTTCTTAATTTAGAATATTAGAGACCTTTTTCATTTGTAGGCACGATACTGGTTAGACTTTTTCATGCTGCAGTTTCTGACAGGGATTTAGTAAGTTGTTTCAGTATGCCTTTTTTTTTCCTTTTTAATTCTTCTGATAATAGCTTTTATGTATCTTACCCACTTCAAAAAGGCTTTTGATGTAACCATCCTAAATAGTATTAGACTTTATGGAAGTTGATTATGTGCTTGGTGTTCACCTTAAAAGCATATAGAGAGAATTTCTGTGACACTTTACAGGAATAAATTGAAATAAATTAGTTTATTTCTTTTCCTGCTCTTGAGGCACCTTACGACCTTTTGGGAATTGTTTGTGAAGTTGTCAGCGGGGGGAGCCACAGCACAGGCTCTGGTCTGGTGGAGCACTGAGGATGGGGACCTGAAAAGGACTGCTTCTAACCATTTTGCTCCCAAATGATCGCATATGTAATGCAGTGGGTGAAATACCATTCAACAGTACAATAGAAAAAGTTCTTACCTGGACACAGAGGATAGAAAACTGCGTGCCCACGGACTTAAGGCCTTCTTTCTTAACCAGTAAATTTAGTTTAAATTCTTCCTTTTCACAGTGCAGAACCAGCTTTACAAGTTTGCACTTTTGCTTTCTTTCTCCTCTGCTCTTTGCTACTTGTAGAGATTCATACTTCACTTTTTCAGCCTTCTTTCTCAGTAGGGAAGTTCCATGGTTGGAGATGACAGTACTCCTCAGTTGAAGCTAAAAAAGCTATTTTGTTTCTGTGTATTTCTCCCTTTTTGACTCCAAGTTTGTAATTTCACGTACTTAGTGCATCAGACATTTCGGCAGTATTGTTTCCAGTAATGCACACAAATGCACTTAGAGAACATTCTGTAATTGTAATTCACCTGTGCCTCCCGGGGTGATGTTTTCAGAGGAAGTAAAAGTTCTATACTGCGTCTTTTCCAGTCAGTGGGCAGGTGCGTTTCCCTTGGTGTATCAAAAAATGAGAGGGTGTAATTACTGCTTTATGCCTTATAGCTGAAAATCACTTGGGTTGATGACTAAATTTCCAGGGGAGAAACCATACGCTAGGTTGAATAAAGGTAGAATGTGTACAGACAGCTCATTTGGGCAAATTTGAAGACATCCATTAGATCATCGGTGATGTAATACATTTAGATAATAAGAAGAAAAGTTTTTTAGCGTTAGGCACGTGTGGTATGGTGTCGGGGGGAAGGCTTAACCAAGGGAGGTGTAATGTCCTCACTTACTCACCTAGGTATACAAAGATGATGACATAAGACTGCATGAGTCATTGAGGACTGAGCCTTTTAGGAGGAAGCAGGAAAGTTACTGGTTTTTGTAGGAGTTACATCTTTGTGGATTACAGAAGCATTATCTCGTCTTGCCTATCTTGCCTTTGAAATGTAAGTTCCATGGAGTGCCTTTCTCACCTAACTCCTGTAAGGGGAGCAGAAAGAAAACGAAATAGAAAGCTGAGTTGGTCGGAACATTTCTGACTGAATGAAATGTGCTGTTTCCCTGTCGAGCAATGGAGTTTCAGCAGGAGAAGGAATAGAGCTGTGTATCATCATACTCAACAGCAAAAGGGCTAAGGATATCTCAGGATACAGTGTTGTAACACAATGTGATCTTTGTGTCTTTGTATGGGTGCAACATTTAAAAATAATTTCTTTCCTAATGCAAAATTCATCTTGGAACTTGTGAAGTTGATGTGAAACAGTCATTGCTATTTAAATATCTACAGGAAGAGGAGAAAGATAAGCTTAACATGGGCCTGGTTAAGCAAACCTGGATCTGGTTTGCATCTTTCTTGTTCTGTTGTTGTATATAATGAGTATGTTGTCCTGTGGTGATGGTATAAAAGAAACTGCAAGGAAGTTGTTGCCCTGCATGGGGACAATCCGAAGCCTCATTCTTTAAAATTTGTCTTTCCTTATCTCTCTGTTATATCCATGGTTGCTTCCTCCACCCTCATCTTTGCATCTCCCTTTCCTGTTCTCTAAGTCTTATGACTGGCTCCAAGCTATAGCAATGCTGCTTGCCCAGTCTGTAGTCCAAACAGAATAGACAACAGTGGAACAAATACTGCATCGTTTTCCTCATTGACTGTTAATTTGTACCTGTGCCTTGCTCTGCTGTTGATTCTTGCATGATTTGTAGGAAGTTGGTTTCCTTGACCTTCCTTGACCTTGTCAAGGTTTGCTGGAATCGAACAAAGAGTTCAAAACTGAAAAAAGCACAAGTAGCACAATTACATGGAGGTTTGTTATTTCCATATTAGATCAGGCTGTAAAGCTAATAAAGCTCTGACTAGGTGCTTAAAGTAGACCTTGAGATAAATGATGGATGTATCATACTGAACAATTTATAGCCACTGTAGGGGGGATATGTATAGAATTCCATTCCTGTGCAGAGAACTCCGTGGCCCGTATGTATAGAAAGCATTGCATAAGAGACATTATTTTTTTTCCCCTCCTAGTCTATTCCTGGAGAGGTAGAATATCTTTTAAATATCAGTGGGTGGACATCATGAGGTGATTTCTAGTACTGTAGCCAGGGAGGAGGTAGAGACTTCGCTATCTAAGGGGAAGATAACCTGGAAAATGCTGGCGTTTGCCTTTGCAAAAGGGCTTAGTTTATGAGTTAGAAGAGTATCTAGTGCAAAACTTCAAAAGCTTAGGTGTGGGGGATGGATAACTGGAAGTGATAAAATGTTTGTTATGTGTGTGATGTGAACATACTAGTTTGCACAATGCTGTCTTTGGGGTGATATATACTGGTTTTTGAGGGTGTTTGTGGGTTGAAGTAGCTTAAACAGACCGAGTGATCCACAAGTACCTAAATTGTATTTCTTTAATATTCTCTTGACTCTCTTAGTTTTTTAATATGTTATGTATAATGTGCAGAAGCTAATGTGATGTGGTTAATGATAAGATTATGGAGAGCAGAATGCCCTGAATACAGAGTTCAGAAATCATGCAAATTCCAGCATGGAAAGCTTGCTCAAGACTTTGGGGTGAATAGGCTTTGCCCTTGTCAGCCTGTGTTGAAATAGGAAAAAAACCAACCCCTTCACCCATGCACACAATTTCACATCTATGTTTTGGGGATACACATGTCAGCTCTGGTGTACTGCAAGTCACAGAATATGCTTAGTGTATTGGAGTAAATGTAGAGCAAAAAATTAAAAGCCCCCAACATAACATAGCATGCCATGGGAAAAGAATGGCGATCAAAGGTTTCATCAATGTCTTGGGCCTCTGCTGTAACAGAGAACTTGTGAGATAAAAGTGGGCAATGTCCACCCCACCTCGAGGCCCAAGGTCCCTCTCCCTGCTTTCTGTGCAGACCCTGAGCCGCTGGCAAGGCGTAGCCAGCACAAGGCTTGTTGTTTCCTCAACGCTCCCAGTGCAGTGCCGTCCCCAGCACCCTGGTGGTATCTCTGCTGCTGGGGTGATATAAAAAGGCTGAGGACAGAGAAGTCTCTCTTAATTCTGCCAGACCATTAGTAGAAGTTCAGAAACATGCAATTAATTAGTTAAAAAGTATTCCACACCATGTCAAATACATGGTCACGAAGCCTCTTTTTGGGTGCCACAAGGGGTATGAGCAAATCAAACACTTAAAGCCTCATTAGGATGAGCTCACCTTTTTGGCCCCAGATTCACCCCAACCTGTTGATGTATTTCAGCTTTACTATGATGTGGTTCATGTTCTTGTCTCCGAGGCACACTGTTTGCCCAAAGTGAATATGGGACTTCAATGGCTGGAACTCTCTGTGTAGTTTCTTGCCTCCATTTATATGTAGTCAATTTATACTCAACTGATGTTTTTCTAGTTAAAGCTGGTGTTTAAATACCAAGGAAGGAGAAAAATTGTATGTATTTAGAGAGTTGTCAGAAACATTTTAACCTTTGCTTTGCAGGCTAGAGAAACCAAAATTTTAATTACCCCTGAAAAATAGGATTTATGTTTTTTTCCTGTGATTTTCCTGTAGGCTTTGTGCCCCATTTCTTCCAGTTCTGGATAAGATGATGCTTTTATTGAGACTGAATTGAAGCCTTATGGGAAAGTATTAATAATTACTATTAGTCTGAATATACTTTGCCTGCAAGAGCATAGAATGACCATAGCTTTAGCAAATGCAGAACTGCAGGCAGTTCCTTATCGACCACTAAAGAACTGAAAGAGTGTGAATTGGTACTACTAATGCAACGTGACTTTTATTTGGAGGGTATGTACTGTAGAACTGGGAAGAAGAGGGTCCCTTTATAGTGATGTTGGCAATGACATGTCTTTCCTAGTACGAAAATAGCTTGTTCTAAATACTCTCACTTTGAATGTATTGAGTGCTGTTTTATTTGTACTTCTATGCACAAAATACAGTCCTAAAGGAAAGTCTTTTAAGTTTGACTTTGTCATTGTTCCCATAATTAAGATACCTGGACAGTAAAGCAAACTACCTAAAGGTCTTTAAAGAAACCCATCTTAATTCCAAGTTAAACTGGTTGCCATTTAATGCCATTGTCATCTAGAGCTGGATTAGAATCTTCTTTTGGAGCAGTGATTTAGGAATAAAATCCATCCATCCTACAGCAGATTTTCATGGGCTAAATTTTCGTCTTAAGAATAAAGATTTTATAGCGTCAGTGCCAATATAAAATGCACAAATGCAGGTTACAGCATATGCGTGAGATCTCAAAATTGTAGTAAAGAAAAAGATTGCAGCATCATCACATGTATTCATTCATTTTTGCTAGCTGTGTTTTGGTACCATTGAATGCTGTGTCTAACTCTTTATAAATGTAGTAATCAGGCATTCATTCATGGTGGCTATAGAAGTTAATGATTCCCTTTTTTGGCACAAATAGCTGAAATATATTGTGTGTGAACATAAACAAAAGTGTTTGATTACCATTTGCATATTTTATACATTCTTTTGACAGATGTGAGGACAAAGTTTATAGTACTTGTATATTGCTGTTAAGTATTTGAGATGCATTCAGGAATATTGTCTTCTCATGGTTGCATGTTTATTTAGAGGAACGTTGGACCTCTCTGGAAGGGTATGAGACATCAGGCGTTTTGAGAGTAAATTACTCTGTTTCTCCTGCATATAGAAAAACAAGTGAATGGGTCCAGAAGGATGTTAAATTTCTTTAGATTTCACTTAAATTTCACTGTAGTAATTATGATATGATTACCCTTGTTTGTACTTTTTCATTGTTGCTAATGCATAAAATTCCAGTGGTCACAGCTCAATTTAACAAGTCAGGATTTATCCCCTAAAGTTAGCCAGATTCTAACTTAGCCACCTAAGTAAAAAAGCCAGAGATAGACTATTTTTATATACATTTTATTGACTGCATTGTGGTAATTCTACCATGGCTTTGGGTTTTGATGGCATTAATTGCTTGTTGTGAAAGTGGCCCAAAGCAAAAAACACTATACTGTTTAACTTAATCAACTCATATGAAGTCTTTGTTTGTAGACTGTGTTCTGAAGGAAGGTCAAGAAGATAGCAAAATATCTAAGTGAGACAAAATATAAAGCAACAGTAGTCAGAATAACCTTCACCTTGGCCTGTGTTTGAAAGTAGCCAGTATCAGAGGAAAGTATGAGAACAGGGCAACTGGGTACTGTTACCTTCCCAGAGCACTCTCCCAGCTTCCAGCAATTTGCAGTTCAGGGAATTCCTCAGGCACAATTGATACTCATGTTTATCTTGTATTTTCTCAATGTTTAAGTAAGACATTTTCTTTCTTTGAAATGCTGTAGTTAGGCAGGAGACTGCTAGGCTTTGATATAGATAATACAGTTCATGGAAAGCAATGTTTTTTGTTTCATACCCTTCATTATTTTTTTTTTTTCAGGTGTTGAATTCTTGTGACTGGTAGTTTTATGTATTGCTGTGGTCCCTAAACAGATATAATAAGATGAATTTCAATTTTATGCATTCACTGTACTTCAGCTATGTCCTTACCATGATGAATGAACTCATACTTTGTGAATTTATCCTAAGTTAAGAGGGTTAAGAGTTTTCTGATAAATTTGTATTTATTTACCTTGTATAAAAATAAAACCTTATATGACTGAAAATTTTCTGCAGTTCTTACATAGCAGTTACATTATCAATTTCACTCTGATTTAAATATAATGATATATTATCATATCTAAAAATGTTAGGTTTGCTTCACTGTACAAGAAATCAGCATATCTGTTGGCACACTAGCAACCAGCAATCCTGTTTAGACTGTTAAGATGTTCAGATGTTAATTCAGTGCAGTGCATTTGTATCTGCATCCTTCTACTTTGTCAAAATAATTTTTAGTTCAGCATTCAAATATTTTTGTATTTGCTAATTTTCTGTATTTTTCACAGATCTGGCAGCAGAATAATACAAGGGAGTATCTCATGATTTAATTTCAAGTAGTTCTTGTAAATGACTAGAATAAAAAATTCTGCAGTTAGGTTTTGTTATGTTTAAATACATTACAAAGTGATTTTAGCATTGTATTAATGATGCTATTCTTAAATGGAGAGTATGGCAGAAGTAAGTGTATTGCTTTTAGCCAACTGTCTTATGTTACATTATTTCACAGAAGATTGTTTGGAAAATTGGATAGAGCTCAGACTGCTGACATGGTTTACACAAATGGGAAAGAATAGGCTAATATTGCACCTAAATAGAGAATGAAGTAGTAACCAGTTTATAAAATGTGAGACAGTTTCTTAGCATAAGCTGTTGAGCTTCTTTGTATAATGTTAGATTCAAATTTTCTGGTGGTGGAATTTTTTTCCAGATCATGCAGAGGTAAGAAAACCCCAAACTGTACATCAAATATGCTGAATATCTGTGCAGTGCAGAACAAATTTCTTTTGAGGTGGTTTAACAACTGATCAGGATAATATATTGGTGCCCAAGAAAATGTCTATTAGTTTAAGTATAAATATTTAAAGTTTAAAAGTATACCTTGAAATTCATCATCTGGCTCTTTTTATCATATCTCTTCCCTTTCCTTCCTTTCTTATACACGTGGAGTTTTACATAATTCTTCCCTGTACTTTCTGGCTTTTGAAATAGGAATCCCACTATGTTTTGTTTTCAGGTGGAAAAAATGGGTCATTTGATACTGGATGCTGTTTTCCTCACCCTTTCTTATTTGTAGGATTAAAGCAGAAAAACTGTTTGGATGCTTAGTTTTAGATTACTGAAGCTACAGTAACATAGCCATATGTGAGGATGATTAAAGTGCAGATTAAGCTTTGAAGGGGGGAGTTTTTCAATATCTGCACCTATTTTACATATTACTGTATGTTTTCAATTGGCAACGTAGATATAATCATGCTGTTTAAGTGACAGTGTTCTGGAACAGAGTTTTGCTGCTTACGTGTGCTTTTTTATAATAAAAATACAGATTATTTTCTTCTTTAAGGCACATGTGTTTATAATTTAACAGTTCAGTATTCTTTCACGCAGAGGAGCATTCCAGGATCTCAAATACAGCACATTTTAATAATTCTCCATGAAAATGTAATTGTGGCTGATGATACTGACCTTTCAGAATTTCAGTGTAACTGTTTGCTAGCCTCAAAGCTGCGTACTCAGGGTATTTTATTACTTTGTCACTGATATTAACACTTCTCAATTTCCTTTCCATTATCCAGCTGTAGTTTGGAGTGCCTCGCTAATTGATGTACAAAGCTTAAATCTCTGCTGTCTTGAATACACAGTGTGGATGTCAACAGCTTGCTTGCTCTTTGGTTATTTAGTAACCCTGCCAGTGTACACCAGATACCTGATTGTGCCTCTTAAGGATCAGATTTAAAGCTGTGCTGAAAACAGCCCTTATGGGTCTGAGGAGCTGCACTGACGGTAGCTGCTGTCTGCTGCTGTTGCTTGCAGGTTGCCTGGCTGCCCAGAGGAATGGGAGAAATGTTTAATTTTTTGCATTTGCCATTGCTGGAGGAGTGGAATGGTAGTGGGGAAGAAGAAGGTATTCTTGTGACCTGCAACAGGGCTGCTAAGCAGAGCCCACACAGTCTGACATTTCTGTTTTCCTCAGTGCTGGGAAAAAGTAGTCTTTTAGGATAGTGGAATATCTTGGGTGCTCTGGTGTGATTGGAGAGTCTGCTGTCCAGTTCAGAGATCACCGAGTGAGTTCCTAAGGTGGCCGGGGTCAAGACAGGAGAGAGCCTGTCCCTAGTTTGTACAGTGGCTGTGGAGAAGTGCATCTGCCTGTGCTCCAGGTAGATGTTGGCAGGTGGGGCACTGCAAATGCTGGTGTACAGAAAGGAATGAATATGTCTCATTTGTGACAGGTGAGGGGATGGTTTTACTGTTCTAGTATAAAGCAATATGTCTCTGAAAAAATCGTGGCACTTAAATGCTGTTAGATTTATGTGTTTCCCCGTGTACATCCAGTCATGATGTTCTCTCTTTCACACGTGGTGTAGTAAAATTTCAAGGACTCTTCAATTTAGCTGTCTTCAGGGCCAGAGGTCTCTGGCTGCCAGCCTGTTGTAATGTCTGCAACCTGTGAAGCTGCCTAATTTTGTTAATTTCATCATGGATAGTATTTGTTAGCAGCTACAGTGGTAAGTGGCACAGAAATTCTTCAAAATCAGCCATGGGCAAGACAGGCAGTCTTTCCCGAAATCTTACATTTTGATTGCATCCTTACTTTTTATCCCTCTGTGCTGGCAGAGCTCTAAGCATCTCGCTGGTCCATGAGAACAGATGTGGGCTGGGCTGTATTTGCCTTGTACACACTTGGCTGGTATATGAAGTGTCAGTATCAAAGGAGTGCTTTCTTCTTAACCTGCAAGGGTGGAGGGACACACACACAGCAGCATGGGAATTTTTGAACTTTCGTGTCTCGGGAGGAGAATGTAATAAGGCTAAGTTGTGATTCTGGGAGAAAACACAAGGATTTTAAAAGAAGCACTGGGACATCTTGAGGATTTTTAAAGTTTCTTTGAACCTTATGTTTCAGATTCAGCCTTACTTACCAGAAACTTTCCGAATACGAGCTAAAGCCTTCCAGTGTGCTGGTACTCACAGAGTGTGCCCAGCGGCATATTGGTGGGGGACTCCTGGGAAACATGATCTGGAACAGATGTTTTTTGTTGTGAAACTTCAGCAAATCTTAGCACAGCTTTCACCTAGTTGACTCTGTTTTGTATTACACACAGTTACCTCAGAGGTAAAGCCTGAACACGGAAAAGCTACATTCAGAGGAATTGTGCTATTCAGCTTTGACACATCTCTTTCACTGCTGTCTTACAGTGAGCTTGCTGCCTTTCACTCTGTTTCCTTTGGGCTGTATGCACCCATGTACCCCTAATCTTGGTCTTTTCCTAGAAAGCAGCACTGAGGAAATTTGGTTGCACAAAAAGCAGAAATAGAGTTTACCTTAGCTCTGCAGTCTGCAGCCAGTTCATGGATATATTGGAAGTTGTAACTGTGCCATTAGCAGCAGTGTAAATCGAGGTGAACCTTGACAGTTGGTTGTCCACTTTAAAGCTCTTTTCTGACAGTGCCTGTAAGTACACAATTGTAAGGAAGGTGCAAATAACTATAGAATTCTTCATGTAAAAAATGTATCTTCATTGATTGATTTCAGTCCTGAAATACGAAGATTAATGTTACAGGTTATGGGGGGGAAGCCAAATCCCCAACATGGTTCTGATTCACATAGCTACCAGTTGCTGGTCTGGATCAAAAGTAGAGGGGCAAAATGGTAATTTATACCCTGTTGGAATAAAGTATGCTACATAGACTTAAAATGTGAACTCCCCCTGCCCCTCCTCCTGGTACTTGCCTGCAACTTTAGGGTTGGATATTCAGGATGCAGTGTCGCTCATATTGTGTAGTGCTAGAATAACATGTAGACATGGGCACTGAAGTGTGTATTTGGCTGTTTTGAGCATAGAGAGGAGATAATGAGGTTATATCCAGGATCTTACTTGCATCTTGAATGAAAGCCCAAGATTCTCTGCATTTCTTAATTCTTCTACTTACGTATTCATGAGAAATGGCTGTAGTCAAAGCTTAAAAAAAAACCAAAAAAACAACAAAACCAGAACAAATCAAAGGAGTAAGTTCACTAGCTATATGCCTTCCCCTCACAGAAACACAAGTTTTATTTATTGATCTTATGATTATTCTTTTACAGTGAAATAAATGTCCGGCTTGATGCTGTGTCTGAAATTCTGCTGTCGGAATCAAGTGTGTTTGGTCAGATTCGAAATCTTCTTTGTAAGCTGCCAGATATAGAGAGAGGCCTCTGCAGTGTTTTTCACAAAAAGGTATACCCATAATTACCCTAATTTATTATTTTCTAAATGGCGTGATTCTGTCTTAATGTACTTCCATAGTTTTTGCATGTTTAAAAATATTTTCTTCTTAACAAGACTGAGGCTGAAATAATAAAGGCATACAACTTAATAAAAGTTATTTTTACTTTATGGTAAAATCTTATTTTATTTGCTCTCAGTGATATGCTGATAGACGAAATGTCTGAATAGGGTTCTAGAATACATATATTGTATTGCTAATGCTAACAGGAAGAACATTTGTGGTACTCATGATTTAGTGGCTGGATTCAGTGAGATGGGATGGTGCAATAGGTCCTTGTGCCAGAAATTATTTCCCTTTAAAACAATGCATTGCATTCTGTATGCTTATCTAAAACCACACTTGCAAGTGAAACCACTTGGCTGTAGTTAGCTGTTTTCAAATGAATGTTAATTTGTTTATAAATTCTGTAATTTGGATCTCACTTGCACATTTTAATAAGAATTACTTGTAATGAGACACTGACAATTCTTAGTTGAAGCAGATTAATATGCTAATAGCACCTGTGCAGTACTTCATGTTCTTTTATTTCACGGTTATATTTAGAGGTTTTGACAGTTTGTTTTAGATAAAGGAATAGGTGGGTAGGAAAGCAAAGTTGTCATTTCTTTGGATGGTACAGCACAAAGGTTTCCTCTCTGAAAATCTGAAACTCAGTTCCTGTATAATTTTTAAAGCCCTAATGTATTGCAGTGTTAGGCATGTGGGAAGACTTGCATATTTAAATGAATGGATACAGAGGTCCAGCCATAATGAAGTTCATGAAAAGCGGGAGTGTGCACCAACTTCCCCATCCTCTAAAATGTATGGTATCCACATGATGCAATTGTTCTTTCAGAAGAACTCTCCAGGAATCAGATAATTCAGTTTTTAATGGTTTAACTAATTTCCTCTTGAGTGATATGTAGTAGGGTTTGTAGGGATACATCTGTATTTCACAACATCCTGGCAATCCTCCACTGCTATCCTGTGCTTCCTTTTTTGTTTGTTTGTTTTTTTGGTTTATTTTGTACTAGTCTGTATCTGTTTCTTCAGGTTTCCCTTCCTGTTGTAGGGCTGCTTACCCTTCTCAGCTTTAAAGCTGGCATTTAGGCGGAACCATTCACAGGCCCTGGATTTTCATGTGATTTTTGGAATGAGGTGACAATGTAGTTTGTCTTAAGAACAGCCCCTATAGCATGAAGATATGTGTTTAGTGAATCAGATGTTGGAAGGAAGTTGAAGTGCTCCAGCAGAATCCTTAAGAAGGGTGAATGGGGAAAAACTGCAAGCACGCACTCTTCCTTTGATGAGTTAGCTTCCCTCGGTAAAAATCTAGTTTGTCATCCATTGCAGAACACTGTGAAGAGTGTCCAAAGCACTGAAGATCTTTAAGACTTTGAGGAGATGACAGTGTCCCAGAAAGACAGGGTCTGTTTTGAATAAAGAATGAAAAACAGACTCTGGGAAACATATTCTGCAGTCTAGACCGACAGTAAATATGGAGCCTGAGGAAAGATCCCTGCAAAGCAGATACATATTCAAGAACACGGAGTACCTGGTTTTGATGATTTTTTTTTTTAATTTTTTTTTTCCAGAATATCCAGTAAATACTGCCATTTCAGTTCCCACTAGGAGCCTTTTCAGTTCTGTTAATTCCAGATGTCCATCTGCCACATGTTCAAAATGAGGTTCCCTGCAATTTCATTCCCACTAAGGGTTCTAAAACTGAGTGGAGCGCACTGATGGCTTAACTAAAGGAATATCCTGTAATGCAGGCTTGGTTATTCAGCGTCAGCTGCAGGAAAAAATAGGTGAACGTGTCAACTGTTTAAACGTTCAGGCCCTTTAAACTTCAGTGGTGTTAGTATTTGAGGAGGTATGTTTCACGAAGGGAGTCCTCTGAAGTGTACAGAGGTGGCTGGATTGTCTCATTCATTCCAAACATCTTTCATTCAGATCAGCCACTGCAGAACTTGTATTGTGCAATGCACTTTGCACCAGTAACCTCTACAGGAGACAGAAAAAAAATTAAGACAGAACAGCGCTCTGTTTTGGAACTGATTTTGCAAGGCAAAGCATCCTTATGGGAACTCTTCTGGTAAATAACATCATTCTATATTTTCCTAGTCTGATTGTTAATTGTTTTGTTTTGTTTTGTTTTTTAAAATAAGTCCGCTAAAGATTCTTGCCTGGTAGCATCATTCAAATTGGCAATTGTTAATCTGACCCTCTGCAAGTTCCCATTACCCTAAACCCAAACCACCAAAACCCATTGCTGTTTTCTCCCCAGGTACGAGGAATCTGGAATTAGAACAGCATTCTGGTAGTGGGAATTAGGTATTACCTTGGAGGTCATATTACCGGCTCTAAGTTTGCCCTAGCCTGGAAAAGGACTATGGGAATGGTTAAGGATATAAGAACAATGTCACTGTTGCTATGGAGAGTGGAATCAATACAAGGACTGGTGGTTCTTCTAAGTTCCTGCAGCTCCAGCACCTGACATCTTGCGAGGCAGAAACACTGTCAACAGCAGAATGGCCTCACCCTTCTCTATGGCAGGAAAAGGATGTCTGGAGATTAACTGTTTGAAGACTTCTTAGTAGCATTCAGAAGGTGACTTCAAAAGGAGACTGAGAGACAGGGAGTTGTCAAGAGTTTTGTCTAAATGGTGCCTGGAGCTGATGCAGAATTAGATCTTGCTGGAAGATACATTGACTCAATGTTTTTAATACCCAGTGCAGTCACACCGTCTAGCCTCTGGAGAAAGCCACCAAATAATAGAATAAATTAGGCCGCATGCATTTCCTTTTGTGATCTGCATCTCAGGACAGTGGGAAGTAAGAATGGCAGGACCCTACTTTTTTTTGTCTCAAAGTGGTGACTGCTTAGCCTTGCCTTGGAGTGCACAGAATGGCAAGACAGCAGTCAGTCAGAGACCTATGCTTGAGTAGGTCTAAAAAGCAGTACAGAGTAAACGTGCCATCAGTACTTTTAGAAATGTGTCCTACAGGGCCATCCTGATGTTGCTTGCTGGTTTCATGCCTGGTTTCATGCAGTGAGTTTCAGAATATAAACATACAGGCTTGATCCATGAGTGTTTATCTTATTTGTACCCTTTGCTCAATAAACATTATTTTTTGACTACAACTCGGTCATCGAAGTGGACAGGAATCATCACAACAAATGGTCATTGAGTTTACAGATCACATTAAAGTGAAGCTGTTTCACTGAACTCCTACACAAGGAGTGAGGTCAATAATCAAAGCTTACCAGGACGTGTAGTAAAATGTCATTTCAGTTTGTTCTTCTAACTTCAACTATAGGCTCTCCCCCATTTAGAGTTCCTCACAAGTTGCTGTGGTTAGGAAAACCTGTTCAATTCTGAATCAGTCCCTAAAACTTTGCTGCCCACTTACCAGGCTGCTTACCTGTGCAAAATAAAGTAAGCTGCTACAAGGGCGATATTTGCTGCTTGGGTGCCTACACCCTCCTTGTGAGATCTGCCTTTCAGTTTTACAGTGAATACTTCGCTACTTCACTGTCATGCTCAGACTCCTCAGAGGAGAAGGGTGCTGCTCAGCTGGGTGCTAAGTGTTCAAAATCTTCCACATAAGTTTGTCAACCAGAATGATGCTGAAAATGTGCCTTTCCCTGGAAGGTACATTTGATGCTTCATTGAAGATAGTGTGATTTTTCAGAAGATTCAGAGAAAATTGTTGTATTTCTGATTTTGTTTCTGTTATGAAATCAATACCTGTTATATATGCTTAGGAAATTATTTACTGTTTGTATAGAATGTTTAAAATAAATCCTCCCCTTAGGATAATATATTACTGATTTCAGCTAACATGTATCTTAGTTTTTTTACATTTTTTCTTCTATAATAGCAGTATGCATATCTTATGTGTACTAGACTTCTAATCTTTTAAAGAATTTGCATCACAGATATTTTTAGATTTAAATATTAAATGCTGATTTGAGCAAATTGTTTCCTGTTATTTGATTAATATAAATAGTGTCATAACAAGGGGACATAGTAACCTTAAAATGAAATACTTCATTTTTCCTAGTATTCTCAGTATACTGAAAACATAAAGGTAGTTATTACAGTTAGAATATGGATAAATGTATGCTGTGTTTCAACTCCCTCTTTTTTATTTGAAATGCTTTTAACTTGGAGTGGTCAATGGCTGGCAGCTGTGGGTCTCTGTGTCTCCCTTTTAGATCTATTGGAAACAATTTCACTAATGCAAACAAGTTTAAATTGCTCTCAGTGTTGTTATTGAAAGGGTGTTAGACCTGGCATATTGCTGTGCATCTTTCAGGCATTCTTCTCAGTGGCAGCAGTACCATTTTCAGTACAGTTTAATAAACTGCTGGTTGAAACTATTGTTTGGCATCGCTGTCAATTTTGAGCTTATTTTTCTAGTGCCAGAGAAGCTGTAGCTATCATTGACAGCATTTCAAAATTAGACTTCAAAAATAGCATTGAATGAACTTGTGAGAATCTTCCGTGAATACAAGACTATTAATTCTGCTTTATGTAAACCAGTTTTACTGTATTTTAAAATCTTTTAATTTATAATACAGTTATATATCTTTTGTAAGGTTACTTAGAATTGAAATGGAATCAGTCCCACTTTAATGTAGCACAGCTTTTTGAAGTTATTTTTATGCATCTGTTCCAAGTTATCTGTTTGCTTAGTAAATAATTTCTGCAGTGGACCCATTAAATTTTAGATGCAATGTCCTGCAGTGTTACTAAAATCAAGCCAGGGAAACAGTAATACTCTGAATAAGCACAAAAGGGGTATGTTCACCCTCTTTGTTGGGAATGTTGTATTTCACAAAGTTCTTGCAGTAAGGTGTGATCAATTTCCCATTCTCTAAAGGTACTGTAGAGTGTAGCTCACAGTAGAATCAAATAGGTTTTAACTCATTAGATGACTATTATGGTATGTGGGGTATCAGAGTTGCTGTGAGAAGCATCAGCATGTTCCTTAAGCATCCTCTGAGAAATCTCAGGATAACTTTCAGGGTTGTTTACGGTGTCCTTTGTACATGACCAAGTTAGGGTTTTTTTTCCCCGCTGATTCTTTTATAGGTGACACTGCCTTGAAATCTAGCTTCCTCCCCTTATTGAAGCCTCACCACCCTTATTGAAGAACACCACAGACAGTTGTTCTTATGTATTCTTAAATCTTTTCCTTTTCCCACCCTTATATAGATAGTGTACTAATTAAGTCCTTATTTGGTTTCTTTTTCTAAAGAATGATTTAACCAAAAAAAAAAATAAATAATCAAACACCATCTGTTCGACTGATGTATTTCTTACTGTCCATATTTGCTCATTCTTCTTTTCTGGACATTGTTCTCCTATGAATCACCTAATGGTGTCTGTCAGGGACCTCCTTTGCAATTTCGCATGGCAGGGCTTCAGCCTTTGCCTCCTTCAGTACATTTTGTAGTCAAGGGAAGTCTTCCAGAACTTTATCCTTTATCTGCATCAAGGTTGATGATGGTGATGCGGTCAGTCATACTGTATTTTACTTTGCCTTTGAGTCCAGGCCTGGATTTATCATTTGTTTAGTCTTTCAGACCTTTCTTTTGTGCTTTGACTTCAAATGCCATTGACAGATTTACTGCTTTACTGTTTTGTTTTATTTTGTTGTCAGAGCTTTTACAAAATAGTCTAAGTAAGTTCCAGATTATCAGAAAGATGTTGATAAATTGCAGCAGGGAGAACCGAAGTTTTCGTGAGGCTGAACAATGGATTGTCTATGAAGAAAGATTAGAAGATTATAGTTTGGTTAAATTGATGAATAAAGGAGAACAGAAGGTTTAGAGATATTTGAAGGGTGCTAACAGCAAAGCGGGAGTTGGGTTAGTGTAATACAAAAGAGTAAAAGTGGAGATACTGGGATTAATGTAATGGAAGGGGAATATGAGATAAAATTTTTTCATGGTGATACTTAGTGCTTTATGATAGAGCAAATCAGTGAAAACAGCAATTAACCTTACAAATTATTTTCTTTCTAGCCTTATTGTTGTCAGTCACATACAGCTTCCAGTGTCCATAGTTGACTGCCAGGGTTGCAGGCTTACATGTATCTTTATTCTGTGTTTATACAGCATGGAGGCTACTCTTCCGTCACTGGTGACAGTAGTGACATGTATTTAATGAGAAGAGGGCTAATACTGGAACTAGAGTGTACCTTAATTTATTTTTTATGGTTTTCAGAAGGTTGTGTTTAGATGGTCTTCATGTTCTGAAGGGCTAGTAGGCGTTACAGAACACTTATTTTAGGGTTTACATATGTGGGGAGGAAGCGAAAATGTTCCTTTCCAGCCTGGCGTTTTTGTTATTGCTTGCTTCCGAGTTTGGGTACAGAATTTATTCGGGAGAAATAACTACAGCATAATAGATGAGAGAATTGTCTTAGTTCTTGCATAAGAGTGTGGGGAAAAAAAAAGAGAAAAAAATTTACCTCTGGGGAGAAATTGAAAGACAAGGGATGACAAAATGAAATATGAAATAGCAATTCACAAGCCTGCGTATTCTGTAATCAGTGTTGTACTGATCACTGCAAAATACTGAGCAGGAATTAAATTCTAGACTGTATGTTACCTGGGTAGGAAAAAGAAAAAAATTAGGAAGAGAAGGATGCGGCGTACAAAGAATATTTTAGTAGAAGCATTCAGTACATCCTACTCCCTTTCTTGCATCCTCAGGTGAGGAAAATAAACTGATTTTTTCAGTTGACCGGTGGGAGAAGTTCAGACGACCAAAGAAGGAATGTTTCTACAGATCAGTAAAATATGAAAAAATATCAGCATAACTATTTATGGACAACTTTTTTGAAACCTTCCGAAGTGGAAATATCCTAGAGTGACACTGAATTCAGCAGGGTTTGAAGGCATTAACTGTCTCATAGGACCGAGTTTCCATTTGGTATGCAAGTATGGTGTAGCACAAATGTAAATTTATATCTGTAAAGGTAATTTCAGAATCACTATTACCTAATTTACAGGTGAGGCATGAGTACCTTGGGTAATTGAGAGTTGAATGGGATAACTGAGTGGAGGGGATTAGGAGTGTGGCAGGAGGTGGATTGTTTTGTTAGAGTTGTTAACTGCTTGCAGAATCCTGACCCTGACCACTAATTGTTCAAAATGAGCTAAAGGTAACAAACTATGCTGACACTGAATAGCATCTGGAATCTAACAACAAAATATTTGGGCCACATCAGAAGCAATATTAATGGTGAAACAAAGAGGGGGAGAGAGAGAGGAGTTTCACTTTTATAAGTCACTGCTTTTGGTGAGAAGCTGCATTAGGGGAACCAATATGCTTCTACTCCGTGGATATCACAAAGCAAGCTCTGAAAGCACTGTGTGCTACTGGCTTCAATCTGAGAGATTCCCGTTCGATGATACCCTGAGTGGCTGCCTGAAAGAGGTAGAAAAATCTCTTTCATAACTCTGCAGTGAGAAGAAGTTGAAAGACAAAGACTGGGTTTACCTTATTCTTCTCATAACATAGACCTGGGAGTAACCAGCCAGAGGCTGAAGCTGGCAATAGCTACAAGCACTTTAAGTAGTGACTGCGGGTTTTCTGTGTTTTTGGTTTTTTTTTTCCTTTTCTGTGTTCTTATTTCAAGACTCTCCCTCTCTGTGCCTGACCTTGTCATTCCAAACCCTCTCTTGTCAAAACAGCAGCCTGGGGATTCAGATAACAGCACATAGATGCAGACGCCCATATGGACAAGTTGTGGTACTCATAAAATTACTCAACATGCTATTTTGCTGTTTGCACATTATTAGCCTGTTTTTCCGCTGTTTGTCTGCTGCATAGGTGTTACACATCTCCATCCAGCAACAGGAATAATGGAGCTCAGCTCTTGACTGATTCCTAACGACAATGGTTAAAACAATTAGTACGCTTTATTAACCTTGTGAATGTAGTAAGATTATGCAGTTGTGTTACAGGCTGTACGTTTTAACTGTATTTTGTCTCATTTTCAAAAAGAAAAAAAACTGTAGGATTTAATGAAAATATAATACATTGTAATGATTTAGACATTGCTTCCTTTCTCAGTGCTCAACCCAAGAGTTTTTCTTGATAGTCAGCACCCTGTCTCGTCTGGACTTGGAAATTCAAGCTCTTGTTCCAGCCATACATTCTCATGTGAAAACTCCTCTACTACAAAATGCACTCTTGGAAATCCCAGAACTTCTCTCCCCAGTAAAACATTATTTAAAGATCCTTAATGAAGAAGCAGCCAAGTAAGTAGAGAAAACAGATGAATCTTCCGTGCCTCATAGCCTTGCTGAATAAATGTATTCAGTTATGCGAATTATGCATCTTGTTTTAATACACCCTAGTTTTATATTTTTGGTTTTACATTTATGTATGTACAGGTGGCTTATAGTTAAAGCAGAGGTTGTTGTTTTCCACATCTTACATTCTTTTTTTTAAAGTTAAAATAAGTGAGCAAGTATTTTGCCTGGTGCGTGTCTGCCTCAAACTGAATAATTTTTTGGAAGTTTTTCAGCTGTTTTGGGGCATGAATTTAGAGCAAAATATGTTTTGCTCAAGTTAATTTGTTTAACAACTTTTTAATTATTTTTTTAAATAGAGAAACTTCCTTTTGAAGAGAGTTTAGCACCTTTAGCAGAGCGGCTAGTAGAGTCACCTTGAGCAGAGTGGCTGCTCTCGTGTCAGGAATATGCTTTTTACTATTTTTGTGAAAATTCATCAAAGCTTTGAGTACTCCCCATCCTTTTTTAGAAATCTATTTACGTGGTCACTAGTGACAGAGAATATGAAGTTTAATGGCTCTGAAGATTCCACGTAGCCTGTGTGATTTGTACCCCCTCAGGGCATTTCTGGGGTTACTGCCCTGTTCATGGACTCCCTCTAGAGAATGACTAAACGATCATCTACCTCAGGCTCTGGGTGTGATCAGGCTTTTCCCTGCAATTGCTTTCTGCAGTCTTGGAGAGGTGAGCTGGAAGTATGGAGGCTGTCTGCCCTTTTTTGTCTTAATTCTGTACTACGTTGGTCCAAGAAAAAAAAATGGTAGACAAAGGAAGAAGATGCTAAATTGGAATGACTATGTATTATACGGGAGAGTGTCTTTAAATAATTTGTTGTATACTGTTTCTTCTGAAGAACTGCTGCCTCCACTGTTACCCCAAGATCCTAGTTTTAACCACAGAAGGAAGAAGGCAGGACGCTTAAGATGCAGAACAGTAAAGCAAGAACATGAGTTCAGTAAGGGAGGGATGTGTAAAAACCTCTCAGGGGACAGGGTTTAGGAGGAATACCTTGTGGACAGTAAAAGTCACTGTCTTTCACAAAAAAAGCAGTATAAAATCTTGTAAAAAAGGTTCTGTCATGGTGCTAGGCATAGTGGCAGTCTGTCTGTCTTGCACAGCCAGCCTTTCTGAGTACTTGACTCCACAGGTTTTTGGTCTCCTTTCAGTGTAGTTTTTCCTTACACAACATTTGGAGTGGACATTCTGAACACAAAATGAGTATCATCCAGCTGTATATCCAGATCATCCTGAAGTTCCCTGCTGTGAGCAAGTTTCATTTAACTTTGAACATTTCCTCATGTGTAATATGAGATATAATTGACTGTGATATACCTAGAGATTCTTTGAAGAAAGATGCAGTATATAGTTTAATGTATAGTTACCTTGGGGCAACATAGTTTTGATCTTTTATTTTCAAAACAGACTAAAAGTAAACATCCAAATTATTTATAAAATCTTTTTTATCTTTCTCCAGCTGAGATTTAGATTAAAGAAATTTAAGAATTAAAACCTAGAACTTAACTTTATTTGCTTCTGAATTACAGATAGATGCAAAGTATATAAATTTAGAAGTTGAGATGGGTAGAAATATTTGCTATTCCCGTTGGACAGGCAGGATTATGAGATTTCTACTGATGCATGCTATCCAATTATAGTTGTGGCAGGTTATGACAAAACAGATTGTATCTTAATTATACTAGATTTACTGTAGGTAGGTTTAAAATATGCGTGTTTTCTGTCACTGTGTTGATGATGGGTAGAATAGTATACAAAAATAAGGTACGATAATAATCAGAAGATACCATAATCGATCTGCAGAATGCATATAATTAATTTGCATTTATTCAAGATGACTAAAATAACTTACCTTTTGGCCTTTGTATGTCTCAAATTTTTGTGGCGATATTATTTGTACTCAAAAATCTTTCATCAAAATCGTGATGACTGCTCATATGCATACATGGACACATACACACGTATGTATACGGTGTCATGTGTTCATTTTATTATGTGGTGTGGATAAAATCCTGTAGTTGTTTTCAAAAGTATCCCTCTGCTCCAGGGGAGTTTGAGATCTTGAGGTTTGGGTTTTTTTTTAAACTGTCAACTTTTAAATTTTTGGTAGGTATCACATAGCAGTGACAGTCTTCACAGACAGCTGCTGGCTACTAGCAATCTTTTTTCCCTTGCATTCCCATGGAAACAGGTCTAATTAGCACAAAATCATTTCTAAAAATTAGTATTGTATTTTAAAATGGCATCTTTACTGTCACTTATATAATAACTTTGTCCATGTAACGCAAAATCAAAGCACAGCTTTGTGTTACCTGTCTGGTCACTGTCTCCAGTTTTAGTTTTATTCTCAGGTAAAGAGGTATCACAGTGGGTAGAGTATTAGACTTTTTATTACTTCTATGTTTTATTACTTTCAGTTTGCTAATTACTTGCTCTCCAAATATTAGACTTAAGGGTAATTATGTAATTAACTGGTACAGTTTTGTATTTGCTCTAAAATACAAATGTATATGCCAATTAACTTAGGGCACTACTTTTTAATGTTTGCCTGATACTTATTAGGCTCAGTTAATTTTTGTTATTTTTGATGGCAACCATGTTTTTAATAGTTTGTTCAGCTTCCCAGTTTTAAACATTTTGATGGCATTGTCTGTTTCAGGTTTCAATCCAGAGCTGAGATGGTGGAGCCAAAACAATTCTGTCATTTTCTGACATTGAGACTAGGAAAGAGCATTGTTTTGCATGTATTAAAAAATGCTCTGGTTAATCTTTTCTTGAGAAAAGAAGGAAGCTACTCTGAGAAACTCTTGATGACGTTCTGCTTTGATGAAGGCCTTGTGGGAGGGATTTTCCTTTGCAATCCTCATGAAAATCTGCCCAAATTTGCCCAATTCTAAGTATTTCAGAAATCTGTGTTCATGTTATGCAGAAACTATTTAGAGCTTAACATTTAATCATGATAAAGATGATGTTGGCACTTGGGGTGCTCCTTGTTGGCACCTGGGGTGCTCCAGGTTGGAGCAGCAATTCCATTCCAGAATTATGGATTGAGACAGAAGGGAATGATCTTTCTTGTGTTTCCCTTTCTTACTCTGCTCTTCTGAAGAAGACCAAACAGAACGCTGCAGGATGCACGTTCAGAAACGACAAAAAAAATGAGTCAGCAGGGTTTGGTATAGAAGAACGAGCATAATGTGGTAGAGTAGGAAGGATCAGGAGTAGATTGGGTTTGAGTGCTTTGGGGTGCAGGGGTGCGCATATCTTGCTGTAGCCTCTTAGAGTTCGTATACAAAGTGCCTTTCTATTTGTATAGTGTGTATGGCAGCTTTCAATAAATGTTCTGTACTGTGACCAAGTAACAGAAAAGCTGTATTTAGAGGGGAATAAAGCTAGTGTTAAAATAAATTAGGATAACAAATAAAAATATGGATGCAGCCAGTAAAATCAGGGAACATATCTTTGGTTTTACTGTTATTTTATCTTACACTTCTTATGGATAGGACTGGAGATAAAACCCAATTGTTCAAGGACCTTACAGACTTTCCTGTCATCAGAAAGAAAAAGGAGGAGATCCTGGATGTGCTTTCTAAAATCCAATTGCATCTGCTGGACATTCGTAAACAAATTAAGAATCCTTCTGCAGAGTACGTTACAGTTTCTGGTCAAGAGGTAATATGGTATCTATTATGTATGACTGTACCCTTGCTTGTCTAGAAAATAGCTTAAAAGTTAGGCTTAACTAGAGCTCTCTTCATTTACTATGATACTTGATGAGGTCATTTGACTATAATCTTTTGGTACAACTTTAAAGAACAGTTTTGTGACAGTGTCACTTTTTTACTTGTTAAATCAATTACTTTAGTGATTTAAATAATAAAAACACATTAGTGCAGTTGAATTTGGTTCAGTAATGCTTTGCTTTTCTTTATACGTAACAACATTTGCATCCTTCCAAGGTTAATTATGTGGCTATTAAGTGCTGAAATGTTCTTAGAGAACCAAGAAGCACAGCATTAGGTTAATTTGAAGAATGGTAAAATGATTTATAAGTACTGATTAAGACTGTAATTTGAAAGATGGGAGAGAAGAGCAACAGTATTAGAGAATGATAAATGTTATTTTACTTTTAATTCTTGGGAACGGTGGTTACAGACTGAAACTGTTTTTTGCTAGATGCTCTGCAAGTGTGGGGAGGCCGTGCTCCAGCAAACCGAGGAGTTCAGTGGAAAAAAAAAAAAAAAGGCAGATCCTGCCAGATTTTGGGGGGAACTGAAAGGAGCCGTAAGGTTGGGAACTGAGAGTAGGGAGGCTGGGGAAAACTCCACAGGAAATTGGGAAAAGAAGAGAGTTAAGAAACTGAATGACAGTTGAGAGTAAAAGAGATCAATCAGGGAGGGAAGGAGCTGGAAGCAGCCCCCCCATCACAATGGGGACCTAGGAAGCTTAGAAAGACCTGAGAGACACAGCGGGCAGCAGACAGGCAATGCTGAAAGTGAGAGAGAATTGAGAAGGCATGAATTAGAGCAGCGTTTGATAAAGAGCTTGGGCAGATAGTTATTTTGATGGTGAGGTTGAGAAGCAGAAACCTGTGGCTGAAGAGCTGGGTAGGCTGTCACCATGGATGTTGAAGTCCAAGAGGAAATGTGGAAGAATGCATTTCAGTATTGCGTGAGGAAAGGAAGAGCCAGGATTTCAAAGGTTTCTCTGGGACAGGCTGGTTTAAGAAGTGGATGATGACGTGTGTGCACAAAAGGAGAAGAGTTGATCAAAGAGAGGAGAGCATCTGAGGAGGTTGTCAGATGTGAACTGGACAGGAGGATTTCAGAAGCCACCAGTTACTACACACACGTTTAAGATAGGAGGCCTTTGTAGCAGGGGATGGCTCAGAAGCCATTGCAGACAAAGAGATCTGTCTTCGTAAATTCATGAAAAGAGCTGCAGAGGTTATGGCTATCTGTTATTTAATTACATCTGGTAGGAGTGTTTCAGAGACATCAAAAAGAGGCAGTAGAGGAAGGATTAGAGAAGATGGTCAGTGAGGAAAGGAAAGCCACTAAAGGAGTGGTTGTAATGTAAAGGGAATTGTATGGGAGAAGCGGAGCATAGGCATAATAAGACTCTCTCTGAGCTAACCTCTTCTTCAGAGCAGTATGGTATAGTCTTCTTATGTCATTGTAGCACTCTGATAGATGTAGTATTCAAACACTTCTTTGCAACAGACCTAGGCAGAAGCAGGTTTATGGTTTGCTAGTTCTGGAAGAGAGAGAAGCTGCCAGGAAACATTTTCTGTGTATCTCCCCACTCTGAACATTTGTTCAGGGAACAGGCCTTCTTGGAGAGGAAAAAAAATTTAAAAAATCAAACTACTTGCTCCTTCATGTGTGCTCCTAAACCTATGATTATGAGTACATGGTTAGATTTTCAGTCAGCCCACAGTTTATTAACTTACATTTCTTAAGTTCTTGTTGATACATACCTTTTCCACAATATGAGGTGACACCCATATCTATCTTATCTTTTGTTTCCAGACCTCTAATGTAATTCGTAGTGTGCACTAAATAGGACAGAAAGCTGTCCAGACAGTGATAACATTGCCATTCGTTTCAGGCAGGATTTAGAGAGAAATTACTACATTTGGCAAATGTTTGCTTCCTGCATGGCATAAACAGTGCTTTGGGCCCAGTTTATTTAATACTGCGATTATTTATCTAATAGGGCTAAGAGTTAAAGGATGAAAAAGCAAATGTTTTTGTTGTTTTGAAGAAAATTGCAACCTCTGTTTGTTTCTCACTAACCACACAAACAAACCAGGCAATTGAACTGGCAGTGTTAATTTAGACTGTTTTGAGTTCAGTTAGTCATCTAGAATAGACACAAATGTGGTATTATTTTCTGTCTTCCTTTTGTAAACAGAGCCTATTTAATTGTTTGAGATGAAATTCAGATAAAAACTGTAATACCAGTGTATCAGCAACACCACTAATGGCAGCAGCAGTTGGTTCATTTTCAAACCTTTGCAGATCTCTGCTTCTACCCATTTTCAGTCTGTCTCGTGTCTTATGCAGTTTCAGGGTTAAGGTACCAAATATTTTCAAGATATCTTAGGTAAATTAAGAACTAGCGTACTATGTCCTTGCTGGATTCCTGTGCTCATGTTAGGATTATTCTTGTTTGTACTTGAAGGTGATTGCTGGCTATTCTGGTGAGGTGTGGAAGGTTTTTCTTTAAATCATACTAACTGTAATGGAAAAGCTTTGTCAGATGGGAGTCTTGCGATTTTCTGTAAAGGTGGTCAGATTCTGGGTTAATCTAATCTCTGCTAGGAATTCATTTTCCGGCTGAATTCTTTTATTTGAGAATGCCTCAATTCTTTGACATCTAGGACCTCAGGCTGGTGTTACAAAGATAACCAACATGAATCATACAAAATACTGCAGTAAACACATTGTGTAAATTTCACTGCACTGAGTGAGCCTCTTGCCATTACTGTCAGTTTTCCCTGTTCCTTCCCTTTCTGACCCCAAGTTGATTGAAACTTGAAGTGAGGAGCTGTAGATAGAGTGCTAGCATTTGCGATTTTGAGCTCTTGTCTGTGAAATGTCGGTAACTATGGCTCAGTATGAATCACTGATCCCTAGGCAGGAAGGCACATCTAACTCATGTGGAGTAGCCTCAGTGCAGGTGGTGTATAGTGTACAGTCCATGTAAATGCTGAATTCTCTACGAGGCCTGGTCAGGATCAGGTAAGCAAGACTTACTTACTAGCTTTAGTTTGGTTTTGGCTTGATAAGAGGGACGTGAGGAGGGCATGTTAGTGGATGGAGAAATAGATGGGCAGAGATGGGGCAGCAATGTGGTAGGGCACAAGCACAGCTCAGGATAAGAGATGCTCTTTCAGCAGAAAATATGAATGTCATAACCCTCGGTTCTGGGGGAAAAAGAACACTGTCTTCTGGTCTGCTCAGTCTCTTCAGGCAGAATATGGTTTTCCTCTGATGCATACAGATTTCTTGATATATGATGACTATGGTTCTGTAGTCTTTAACTTCCCATGATGTGTAATAATACATTTCTGTTTTAGTTTATGATAGAAGTCAAGAATTCCCATAAATCATCTGTGCCATCTGACTGGGTTATGGTTAGTAGGTATGTAAAATGTCTTTGAAGATTGTTCTATATGTAAAAAATGTGGTATTTTGATGTTAGAATTAATTACATACACATTCTCATTGCTCCATGTGTTTGTTTGTGTTTTGTTTTTTTTAACCAACCAACCAAAATTGTTTTAATTTATCACTGTGATAAATTTTACATAAAAGCAAACAAAACAAAACTGAAAAACTGGCATTCTTGAAACATTTGTTTTTACATGGTAGATCCTTACTGCACTGTATTATTTGCTTAATCTTTCAAAGTACATGTACTGGTGTCAAAACTGTGGTCTTGATTCAGTTGTGCCTGTAGTGTGTAGGTACAAATCTTTCATAAAATTTTGATTGTTCTTACTTTATTCAGAAAGGTGAAGTAACTGTGCAAGTATCTGTGCATCTCAGTAAACTTACTGTATTTAAAATGTCATTTTACTTATTCATAGAGACAAGCTTTGCTTGCTTTGATACTTAGTGTTATGTAAGTATGATTTTAGATAGTTCTGGATACTTTTTCTAGCAGTTGATACAGAGATGGACTGAATTACGTAGTTGGCTTTATTATTTAATGAGGCTGAATACCTTAATGTTACAATATGTGAGCACAGACATCTCGCACCAGAAATAGGCATAATGAAGGTGAACTCTGATGTTCTATTCACATATGCAAGAATTCAGTATTAAAAGTGCACAGATTAGACAGAATTAAGAAGATGAAGAACAAATTACAGCTAATCTGGATTTTGTAAAAGAATGCCTGGGAATGCCAAAGTGAGTCCTTAATGAAAATACGTAAATAAATAGCAAGTGCCCCAAATGGAAACTAGTATCAATGGAAGACAGTCTGTATTTACGAAGTTTATTTCAGGCTTATCATGAAATTTGCCTCTTTAAAGTGAATTTTTTTCTTGGAGTTCATTGTATATTCAGTCAGTCACAGAAAAGTCATCCATTTGTGCGGTGTATTGCTGAATGCAATTTTGTGAAATATATAAGCTGCAGTGATATATGCTACATTGTGAAAAGCATTTTAAAAGCCTTCTGAATGGGCAGTCGTGCAGTAACTGATCAATCACTTTACTCACAATGAGGATCGTTGGAATCAATAGTTTGTTACCACAATAAAAGACCATTTTTTTTTAACATTCATTTTCAAGGCTCACAGAGAGTAAGAAAACTAATACAATTTTGCATGTAGATGGTGTAACTGATTGCTTAGTAACCTTGATTTCCTATTTGGCTTTTCTCTGTCTTCCAGCACAAAAGCTGTCAGCCGTTTCCACTCTCCTTTTATTATAGAAAATTACAGACATCTGAATCAGCTCCGGGAGCAGCTAGTCCTTGACTGCAGTGCTGAATGGCTACATTTTTTAGAGTGAGTTTGCAAAATAGAGTCAGTTTTTATTATTTTATTTTATTTTTGCTGTAAGAACAGAAAAAAGATGCTTATCCTAAAAAAAAAAAAGTTGATAATTCAGTTATGTTGCCCACACCTTTAGATAGCCAATTAAAATATTGTTCTTCAATTTAAAGCATTTGAAGGCAAGACCTTCGCAGACTGAGTCCTGAAACCAGCAGTGATGTCTCTTGATTTTAAAATTCTGATGAAAGAACACTATTAAATAGATAAAGTGGCTCTCAAAATTTGAAGATTAACATCACAGCATTAAGAACCTGGAAGTATGACTGACTGTAACTGAGTGAAACTGAATGTAGTAGGTTTATTGAAGTACAATGTGAGATGAAAAAAGAGTTTATTACACAAGCTAACCAAATTCACTTTTACTATTAATTGAAGTAGAGTATGTTTTAAGTGTACCATTACTAAAAAAAATAAAACTAAGTACAATTGCAGTGTTACATACTGGTTTTGAGTTAGGAATGTTCAGCGTGTTTGGGCAGTAGCTTGGATGAGTGTGATTCTGCATAGCCGTATTTTTTGTATGGTAACCCTGTGACTGACTGTGAGTCTATTTGCTAGGAAGTAATGTTAATTGTCCCTCACAAATATCACTGAAGATCTGTTTGTCTCAGATCAGAGTTTTGAATGAAGTTATTTGACTGTGTAACTAAAGGATCTTCAAAATGGGAGTTTAAAAAACTTTTGTGAAACTTCTGAATACCTTTGATTTTTCAGGTGTCTGGTTATCAATTTTTTGTTCTTACTTCCATGAATGACAGACCCACTGAAATTGTTCCTCATGTCATGCAATAATTGGCTCATTTTCACTTGTGCTTTTGTCCGTGCTGCAAAAACTTACCAAGTTTCTTCTGAAGTTGTTTCACTGGACGTAACTGATGCCAAGGTTTGCCTCCTAGTAGGAGGCAATTTGGTAGGAGCTAGAAAAACATTCCAATTCACTCTTCTCCAGATGTGTTGCCTTTGCAATACTATAAAAATAGTTCTGTTAAATAATTTTTTATCACTGTATTAGCCATGTAGGTTTGAGTAGACCTATTTTAACCTTTCTTCACTTAGATCTGCTGCTTTTCCTGTTCACTTTGCTGTTTTCAAGAGTGTTGTATGATAGCAACATACAAGGAAAGATCTATGTGTAGGAAAGTGCATGTCTTCCCCACCCCTCTGTTTATTTATTTATTTATTAAATTTTGCTCCCCTACTGTTTTTATATTCCACGTTCTGTCTTTGAGACTAGGAGAGGGAAAAAAGAAATTCTTGAGGAATAAGAGAATAAACTCTACTGAAAACTGTGTTCTCCTGGTAACGTCATTGTTGTCCTGGGGGAAGCAATGCCATAAATGGAAAATGAATTCTTAAGTTTTCTGTTGTAGGTACCATATTTTATTGAAATTGTAGACAACTCTTGTGTTCAGGCACTTTTAGTTGGGTTTTTTTTTGACTGTAACATATGGTTGAAGTGAATTGGCAGCTGGGATTCAGCTGCCACTGTGATAAACAGTGGCATTTTTATAGACCTCATTTAGGCAGCAGGGATCAACTGCAGACCCTTTGTATGCTATCTAATGAATTCATTTTGCATACTTTTTTGTGCTTAAAAATAATTCACTGTTACAATGGGAGCATGAAGTCTGACTTGATTAAGATTTTGTCCTCATATTGTAAGTTAATACACTGCTGGGAGATTGGAATTCAGAGTAATTTAAAGATCATAGGAGCCCTGTGAGAAGCATGCATGGGGTATATTTTGACAGTACATTTTTAACTGTATGAAATTATTTTTTTTCTCTTTTCTTCCTCCTGTTATTTTTCCCTGTTTTGGTATAGCCATTTTAGTGAACATTATCACCCTGTGTCTAAAGCGATTGGTCACCTAGCAACTATCGACTGTCTGTTCTCATTGGCCCAGGTGGCTAAACAAGGAGACTACTGCAGGTAATCAATTTTTAATTTTTATCTAGGATTTTATAGGGAATCATAAAAGAGTATTTAAAATAAATTTGATTTTAATATGTGTACTGCGATAAAATGCATTATTAACATTGTTTACAGTAATTTCAACTTAATCTGATTTTGCAAAGCAACACTTCCAGGCTTAATGCAAATCTGTAAACACTGCAGTTCAAATTCGACATCTTACGTTTGACCTGAGTCTAGCAGATATCTCACATACATAAAAATACATGTTGGACTTTGCATGGAAATTTTTTTCTCCTGTTTTTGTTTTTGTTTTTTTTTTTCCTCAGCAAGCTCTGATTTTATAATGTCTTTCTAATACCTAAGATTCTAAGGTGTATGAGGTATGTTTCAAAGGTGTATTTCAGGTAAATAATAGGTACATATTAGTGCCAGCTTCCAGAGCAGTGATGATGCCTCACCTGGGATCATGTGTTAGATCTGATGAGCTCTGCACCTCCCTCTGCCCAAGACCCACACATGCACACTGGGTACTGCAGCCTGGGACTCTGGTGGTGCTGAGGCTGTCCCCCCTGCTCTGTGCAGATGGGAGGCATGAACCCTCAAGTCCTTCTTCCCCCGAGGTTGGTCCAGAGCTGGCTTCTGAGCGTGTACACCCTGCGACTCAAGTCTCCCTCCCCCTCACGAGCGAGCCCACATCTCTTGCACCCACACAGAGACAGTCAATCTCACTGAGGTGCCTTCTTCCATACTGTGAGGTCTCTGTCCCCAGAGGCACTGGGCACTCACTGAGCCACTGCTTCAGCTTGCTGAGTGCTGTCCTCTTACTGTTCCTGAGGTTTACTGTAGACACTGCTGCAAGGGCTGTTGAGTTTCCAGTCCTCAGCCATTCCCTCTGTCAGACACTCCACGTACTCTCTTCTGAAAAGTGCTGTGTGTAACTTTTTAAATGGTGTCATTGTGGGGCTGTGCTGCAAGTGGTCAGACAATTGCTTAGGAGTAACCATATGAATTAGTAACATTTGAGACCTGTGGAAATACAGCATATCATGTATTAAATGTATGTGGATGAAGGGAAATCAACTTAACACATGCTTCTGCTTTTATAGAGCATTAGAGAGAATACTGATCCCTTCTGGACTCTTGGGACCTTGTGTGCCTCTATAAAAATCTTTTTGAAAGGAATTGCTCACTTATTTCTGTATACTTAGATGCAAAAACAAACTGAAATCTGATTAATTCACTGTGTGGAGTGTAAATAATTCACTGAATTTTAAAGAGTGTCTTAGTGCTTATAAACTGGCAGGAAGAAGACTTCTCAGTGAAACTTCAGCTGCAGGGAAGGTGTCAATAATTAATTTTGGAGGGGTACTGAAGGAAAGAGGGGACTTTCACATTAACTAATTTAAGTATTTCAGATGAATGTTTTTTCATTAAGTGAGGATTGTTTCATATCACCCTACCCAAGGCATGTAAATGAGTTGTGAAGTCAGGAGCACAGGTGCTCCATGCAGTCGTTGGACAGAGGTAAGCACCTCTTAGCGTTTCGAGGCATCTCGGTACCCCTGTTTTGGGAGACTCATCATTTATACAGACAAGGTACAACATCAGGGCTTTCAGGCAGCTAAATATGATGTTGTAGGTAGCCCAGAGATCATCATCTGATGTTTTAGTATCCACTCTGCAGACTGTGAATTTAACTTTAAGGAATGCGGTTGAAAAGGTAGTACATGACTAAAGGACATGTTATGCATTCCAGAGCAATTTACTTTTTTTTTCCTTTTCTCCAACCCTGCCCACCCCCCAAGCGCATGACACATGGCAGGGAGGACCTTTTGAATGACTATTGCTGAGGCCCTACTTCTGTGGCCCCCATTGTCTGAAACCAGAACATGCAATCAGCAAGGCTCGTGGCATCCTGAAACCCCATGCTGTCGCACAGTTACATGGAAGCAGTTAAAAAAATGGAATTATTTCCGAAAACGAGGGCAGAATTATAAAATGGCAAATGGATCATTTTAGCTGTCATCTCCCTCTCTTGCATGTGAAGTGGAGAGGTACAGGAGGAAGTGCTTCTAGGTATGTGCTCCTCCCTTTTCAGACCATCACATTATAGCTCCAAACAACTTACCCATCCTGCAAACAGAGGGTGAAATTTCCTTTCTTTGTCCTCAAGGCCTAAAACGCTGTCTGTATAGATTTTATCTCAGCTATACAACTGCTGGAAATATCTTTATGCTAAAAAAGCCCATGCCATTATCAGCTTGCACCTCTTTCCCCAGTGCTTTGTGTTCCTAATATGTCATTTATTTTATTTCCATTTTTCTTTCAAATTGCATTATTCTTCAACCCAAGAAAAATCACACTCCCTACATCTTGTATTCCCTCTACAGTCCACCCAAATTGGTAGTTAATTTCCAGTCAAAAAATTATGTGGCTTTATTCCAGTATTCTCTTTTTCTCAGCTGCTGCCACTTTCCTAGGTTACTACTCTTATTTCAGAGTGATTGTACTTCTAGTGTAGGAAAATGTTGCTGAGACATGAAACCACATTTACCTCTCCATTGAATGCTGCACTTCAGTTTAGAATGAAAAAGTAAACCTAGGTTGCAGAGAACAAAAAGAAATCGTAGTCATAATTCAGTGGAACATGCGGCTTTTGCATTTTTTTGTTCTGTGAAGAGCACACAGCTCTTGGAGACGGAGCTTTTCAGATATGGAGACATGTAACGTACAGTTATATGTGTTATATTAGTAGACATACAGACATATTTGTAGCTAAGGTGGAAGCATTTGAGACAAAGCTTGTTTTTGTATGGAGGTGAGAGGAAAAAAGTAAGTATTATTGATCTGGTTTGCATATTTCTAAAAAGGTACTATTATTTCAGTGTTTCAACAGATAATCTCTATAGACAGTTATTTGATGACTCTTGCATGTGTTTGGGAGTTGCTGTCAGATTGAGAGCTGCTAATGTTTATAGGAGAGTTACAGCTCTATTATACTGTAGTCT
>VYXH01004802.1:215310-243694 GCA_013397275.1 Burhinus bistriatus
GTAGTCTTTGGTTTATATCATTTAATGTGTTACCAGTCATAATATACATAGTTGGACCATTTTCTTTACTCCGCATGCTTCAGTTAGGACTTAATGCGGTAACAGGCTGGACCAGTTCATCAGAAAGATCATTCTGAGAATATAAAATGTATCTGCAAAAAGTGGCACTTTGCAGAAGTTTGTGCAGTGGTGGGAAGAAAGCAGACTGTCCTCCAGTTTGGGGGGTTTTGCTATTGCTTGTTCATTTCATAGTTCTTAATAGTTCTTTAGAATATACATGAACGACTGAAAACATTCCCTAGGTAATGAAAAAATGAAGAAAATACTCTAAAATTTCTTTATCCAATCCGCTAATATTTTTTTTATAACTGAATGAAACCAAGGAAGTCTTTAGAACTGTTTGATAGCAATAATTCATTTTTGTCATTTTAAATTTTTTTCACAAAAGTCTGCATCATAGATGACCCTCCTGCAGACTTTAGTTACAGTAGTTCTAAATAATCAGTTACAATAAACATTGAAATTAATGTCTCTTCCTTTTTGCAGACCAACTGTGCAAGATAATCGCCGAGAAATAATTATAAAAAATGGGAGGCACCCTGTGATTGATGTACTACTGGGAGAACAGGATCAGTATGTTCCAAATACCACTAACCTTTCAGTAAGTACTGAGATACTGTTTGAGCTTCAAAATGATTCCAGGGAAGGAATCCATGATATGCTGCTTGGCCAGGAAGTTAAAATAAATAATTTAATCATATAATTGTCTGCTTAGTTGCATTTCAGAGAGATATTGCTAGATGTGACCACATCTGTTATGTCCTTTTTCTGATGTCTTGCACCCAGATGCTCTCTTTACAATCTTTTTCAGTCTTAATGGCATAAAGACAAGAAAGGTGATCTCAAAATGAGGAAGATGAAAGTTTTAAATGGCTATTTGTAAAAAATAAATAGTTACAGGGGTTTTTAACAGCATCATCAGAAGGAGTCTGCATTTTGTAATAACTTAATCTCAAACTTGTGGAGCTTTTTAATACACAAAATATTTTAATACAGAAAATAGCAACAACTTAAGTTGTGTAACATATTACAGGCTCTGTTTTCCAGATAAGATCACTCAGATATCTTTTTTTTAAGTATTTCTCTACTATGTGTTTTCCTTTCTTTCTGGAAGTACTAATTTCATGCAGCCTTTCTTGATCTGACAAAGCAGACTTGGATCTCTCACACTTCATGGAATATAAGAAGTTCCATTCAAACATAAGAAAAAACTTCTTTACAGTGAGGGTGACCAAGCACTGGAACAGGCTGCCCAGGGAGGTTGTGGAGTCCCCTTCTCTGGAGATTTTCAAGACCTGCCTGGATGCAGTCCTGAGTAATGTGCTCTAGGCATTCCTGCGTCAGCAGGGGAGTTGGACTAGATGATCTCTAGAGGTCCCTTCCAACTCTGAAAATTCCGTGATTCTGTGATTCACTACATAGTATCAAGTACACACACTGTAGACTGCACATTAGTTGTAAGAAGCCTTTCATATTAACATGTGATAAGGATCTCCCCTTTGCAAGGTGTAGCTTGCAGGCTGTGTGTTACCCACAAGTCTCCTTCTGGCTGCTGTTTTCTGCAATAGAGAATGATGTTCAGAAGTAGTAAGCCTATTACTGGCTTGGTATTGTTGTCAGTAGGTCAAAGAAGGTGGTAGTGATGGCAGGGCTACTTCTTAACATTTTTTATGCAATGTTATCTAAATTGTACGACGTATGTTACCTAAAATTGCAATAAATATGTGATTGCCATAGGTAAGAAAGATTCCTGTATTCATTTCACATATCTGTTTCTGATAAGCATATTTTGCTTTGTGTGTCCTTTCTTCCTGAAAAACTAAAATGTCTTTTAAATTACATGTCCTCTAGACACTTTTTGTTAAATATTTACCTGTCTATAGCTTTTTTGAAATATTACATGGGTTCTTAATGAATATAAAAATATGTTTGCAACTTAACTCTGAATATGTAACTGCCTTTTCATACAGTAAAAATACAAAAGGTATGAAACAGATGTCAGTGTGAAGCATTGCTATGATAAAAACTGTTCAAATTTGTATGTATTTCTCGGGTAATAGTTTTAATTGCTGTTCTATACTGAACAATGATACAGATATTGTGCAATACTTCAGGGAATGTTTTCAAAATTATTTGTCAACTCCAAACAAGCGACAGATGGCATTTACAAAAAATTGAGCATTTCATTCAGTAATCATCGTGCACTCTCCCCTGTTAGTCCCATTCTTATGTTGGCTTTCTAAGTACTGAATATTACAAAATCAAGTGATTGTGGTAGAATCACTTTTGCCTCTACTGTTGGTTTTAGTTCTCCCTTTTGAGAGAGGTGGGTGGGCCAGTTTATTAAAATGCTTCTGGTTTTAAACTGATGTGTTTGAATCAGCAGGAAGATACATCTCCTGTCATGTTTTCAGCTGAAATGTTGTCAAATATCTAACTTCAGGAAAAGCTTTCTTGCAGTGCCCTGAAATAAACATCTTATCCTTCCATTCCCCCTCCTCCTCAAGTATTCATGGATTCTTCTAGTACTTTTAACTTCAGCCATAAATTCCAGTAAGTTGTTAGCTTGTGGCTGCATGCAGTTGTAAGGGCAGATGTGTTCTGTGTTCTGATGTTACAGCATATGTTCTTTCTGAAAGCTGGCTTTGCAAACCAGCCACCAGTCTCACAGCATGGTTGGAGGGACCCTGGGGGGATACCAAACACAGCAAGAAGTTTGTGGATTTTAACAGGTGAACTCATTCTGGTTTTAAGTATCTGTAAATGCTGTTGTGTTGAGCCAAATGGTGGCCCTGATGAAGTTTTAGTAGCAGTATTGAAACTATACCTTGGAGACTAGAGTGTTACAAATTTTGTTCCTGTATAGTCATATGGATTTTATTGCATCCATCCTTTATTCCTGATAGTCGCATTTTCTGGGTTTTGACTTTATTGCAGCTTCATTATGGGTTTTCTTACCAAAAGCTAAACATATTTACATATAATAAATACTGATTGCATGTATCTTCTGTATGATCTGGGTTGTGACATAAGTGACAGTCCTATATGAATTTTTTTTGCCTCCCTATTAACAGAATGAAAACTAGTCAAATAACAAATCTGTAAAGATTGTGATGTTATTCGTAGAATCATAGAATGGTTTAGGTTGGAAGGGACCTTAAAGATCATCTAGTTCAAACCCCCCTGCCATGGGCAAGGACATCTCCTACTAGACCAGATTGCTCGAAGCCTCATCCAGCCTGGCCTTGAACACTTCCATGGATGGGGCATCCACAGCTTCCCTGGGCAATTTGTTCCAGTGCCTCACCACCCTCACAGTAAAGAATTTCTTCCTAATATCTAACCTAAATCTACCCTCTTCTAGTTTGAAGCCATTNTGCACTTGGCCTTATTGAACTTCATGAGGTTGGCACGGGCCCACCCTCAAGCCTGTCCAGGTTCCTCTGGATGGCATACTCTGTGGAGATTTTTTGTTACTGTTGTCACTGCCTGATCAGTTCCAGGTTTCCTAAGTAGCGTGGCTAATGTTCATTATGCACAGCTTGTCCTTTCTTACATGCGCCTCCCATGTGGCAATGGAATATGCTGACTTCAGGTTAGTTCATGAATTGTTGGGTTTCATTGTATGTACCCAGTAGAAAGGAAAATCTGTCTGAAGTCCTCACATAAGTTAATTTCCTAGTCTTGATTCAGGCTATGAGAAAGCTTTATAGATTCATTGGTGGGTTTTAATTTTGTATTAGCAATTGTCTTGCACCAGAGGAAGACAGTTTTATTCTGGAGCGATAAACACATAGCAGTACCATGGCAAGTCTTACAGCTGAGATGAGCTCTTGCATCTGATTTCGTTTTCCATAGGATTTCAGTGGTTAGACACACTGATCAATCAGAGATTGGTTACAATCTGTTCGCAATATCTGTGTTGCAGTCAGGTATTGCCAAACTCGGCAATGTCTTGATTTCATGTTGTAACCAGTTTGTTTGAATGTGCATATGCTGTACTAAGGCAAACAATTATGAATGGGTATAAAATCTATGTCAGGTCTTTGTCTGCCAGATCGTCTCTCCATTCAATAATGAGAACTCTAAGTGGAGAGGAATCCAAATCACAACCAAATTAGGACAGCACTGGCTACGCTGAAAGCTGATGAGTTTCTTCATTTCTCCAAAGAAAATTGCACAGAAAGTTCTTGGAGTGCTTTCTTGGCTCCTTGATGGAGAAAGGGAAGATTCCTCCTCACTCTGTCCATTTTGCTCAAGAGTAATGAAAGTTGATTGCAATGCTTCTCTCTCACCACCCTGGAGAGATCTTAGGAAGATTCATCCATCTGAGACTTCGTAGTATCTTGAAAAGCGAATGCAATGAACTCCAAGAATGAAGGAAGCTGTTCACCTAGACACAGAATGTTTAATCCTGAGGAATTGTCCTATATCCTTCTATTCACATACAGACACCAGACTTTCTTATGAAAGCACCATATGCAGGACATTATATATTGACCTCTGGTTTGTGTTTCCAGGGAGATGGTGAAAGGGTCATGATAATAACGGGTCCCAACATGGGAGGAAAGAGCTCCTATATAAAGCAAGTTGCATTGATCACAGTCATGGCCCAGATTGGTTCTTATGTTCCTGCAGAAGAGTCAACAATTGGTGTTGTGGATGGTATTTTTACCAGGTAATCTTTCACAAATTTCTGTATGTTTATGAAAATGTTATTGTGGCAGGGTGTGTGTCTGTATATCAAAGTATAATTTAATTTTTCATTTTGAACTTTAGAATTTATACTTGAAGTTTCCTTTTTAATTTTAAATACATGCATTTGTTGTTAGGTTTTGATTGTGATTTTCTAGTAATCTATAGTACTTGTTTTGGAATCTTTGAATCTTTAAAGTATAAGAATGTTAATGTGTCTGTCTTGATTAAGATCCAGATATCTAACTTCATCTGCCTGAATGGACATCTTAGCCAAATTTATTCTGCTGGATGATAGCCAAATGATGTTTCCCCTAAAATGAATGCTGTCACCTCTAAAAATTGTGTCACGGTCTCTACTGTGCAGCAGTTGTACATACTAAAAATATTTGAGACTGAGAGTTTGGGGCTGAGTATATTCTATGCTTGTTCTCCTTCCCGTACTGTTAGTCTTGATGTCTTTTAAAGAATGAATAATGGTAGTTCATTTCACTCAGCATGTCTTAGTGTCTTTTTAAGATAGTGCTGAGTAATTTTTGAAGATTATCACTACAGTCAAAACTACTGTATTTTATAATCTAATATTACTGAGGATTATCCAGCAGTGTTTTCCCCCTTTTCTTTAGTCTGTTTTTCAATCAGCAGAAGTTGTGTTACTGATGGTATTTGAGATGGATAATTATTTACGGTTATAAGTTTAACAACAATTACATATCTGTGGTAGAACTCTTTTTCCTGAAATTCTAGTTCTGTGGTGGCAGAGTGCATTTCAGAGTTAACTTTTAAGGGACAACCTAAATACTAGGATTGCTTCATCATGTAAAGATGTTATGTTCTTATGTTTCACTATGTCGTGATAAAAATGAATGAAATAGCACTTTGATGCGCTTCAATGCTAAGCAGTTGAACAAATTAGAAAATTATTTGTATTATCTTTCCAAAATATATTGGAGCTGAAAATTCAAAATGGTTACGTTTTTTTCCCTGCCCTGTGTTGGAAGTAATTGACTGGTTGATTGGATGAGCATTTCTCAAGGGCACATGGAGATACACAAGATCTGATTTATTTTACAGAAAAAATATTACAATGTTATTAACAATTTGAAGATTATTTTTGTCTTCCTCGGTGTTTTATAGGTGAACTTAGAGTACTTTACTTGTGTTCACACTGACTTAATATCTAACCATATGCACGTAAGTCCATTACTCTTAAGTTTAGTATCCCCTTTCTTCTACTTTTCTTTGACTGTCATTGCAACAGGATTATTTCTGCAGAAAAATTAAGAAACGTGACACAGTCACTGGGAGTGTCGTTTTGTTTTGTGGCCACTAGAAAGTGAACAAATTGGGTTTTGTCCTCTACAGTGTGAAAACCTTGAAATGAGTTCCGCCTGTTCCCCAGTGCATTTCTCTGATTCCACTTAGTGTTTCTCTACATTATAAGTATTTTTCACATCGGTTCTGATGAGGTGGTGTGGTTGAAGGTAAAACTTATGCTTTTAGATTTCAAGCCAGGCAGACCTAGTGTGTTACTTACGGGCTGTGAGGTTTCAGACCATTTAATTTGGAGCCCAGTCAGATTCTAATACAGGGGATTGATTTCCGCCCCCCCATCTAAATTAAGTTTGCAAGCTCTGCTGGATCTGCCATTCTTCATTTAATGTAAAATGTGTCAAACACCAGATGAGTATGCTAAAGAATTACTTAAATTCTTGTCATTGCACTGGCAATTAAGTGTAAACTAATTGGCTCAATATTAATCAAGAAGAAATTGAAAATATATTATTGAGATAGAAATAGTCATGCATTAGTTAAAAGGTTAACAGGAAGCAAAAAAGCTGTGTTTATGTATTGCGTTCCTTCAGAAATCCAGGACGGTCACTTCGATTTGTAAAAGATTATCAGTGGAACTGCTTGTCTGTGCATCTGTTTAAACGTCTCTCTTCTGTATAGTGTAATTTGAGGGAATTAATTGTACTGTTGGGACAGGCATTAGCCATTTGTGATGTTCTTAGAGAATATTAGATTTGACCCAGTTGTAACTTTCTTTCCAGTACAAATGTTTAGGAGAATCCTTGCATCATGGTTTTGCATTAACCTGTGGAGTATGGGGGCTTTCCTTGCTCTACATACCCAAGTGATGACATCCATGCTCCCCAAGTAGGTGAGCTGTCAGTGCTCTTTTCTGTCCTGCTGTATTTGCCAGCAACCACAAAGTGGTCTTTAGTGCCCAGTCTGGTCTTTGCCTAACTCCTGCTTCATTTTCACCTTCTCCAAATCATGAACTTCACCCTCTCCAACAAGAGAAGGTAAAACTTACCAGATTCTGCAACTCAGAGGCTCAAGGTGTACAGAGAATGTCCAAGAATTAGGCACCTCTATTTTGGTTTGTTTGGGTTTCTGGGGTTGGGGTGTTGGGTTTTTTTTCAGGGTTCTGGGACAGGTCTTGAAGTATGTAAGTCTGTCAGGCCAGGTTAATGTGGTGTTATATCCAGGGTATTTCTTAGGCCTGGGAAGTTATCCTTGTATTAGCTTTTAATGTGTGATTGGAAGAGAGAAACAATAAATTCAGCTGCCACGTGATATGTCCTACATTGTTTCTTTAATGCTCTGTCTGGCTGAACATAGATTTCTAAAACCTCAGCTTTTGGCAAGAACTCTCCTCTAGTAGGGAATGAGGTTGAAGAGATCAGAGATTTTTCTCTTAACTTGCCCCCAGTTTTGCTTTTTTGTTTTGTTTTTCTTCTATGTTTTGTTTTGGGAATTGTTTTTGGTTTGTTTTGTTTGCTAACAGCTATGCAGACCTCCTTTCTGCACTGCCACCCTAGGCCACATGTGTTTTGCCGGAAAATGGGATTTTTTGGTTGATAACTTTGGTATATTTTTAATCTTTTACAAACATCACATGGGAAGATGTCAGTTTCCAAGTTATTTTCATCACTGCCGTGGTGTATTGTTTTCTAGATGCTGCTATTAGCATAGCACCACTGCTGTGAGGGATGCTTTACAGCCTGACTCTATGAGGAGTTCTGTGCATCAGGAGCACCAACAGTTCTGCTGCTTGCTAAGTTTTTTGGAATATTGGTGCTTTATACTGTAGTGTCTTTCTTGTTTGTAGACTGCATCTTCGAAGTGTGAATTTATATAGCTTTAAGAGATTAACAGTCGTTTGGGATTTGTATCTTGTGTTCTAAGTAGGGTTTCCATGGAAATTGAAAGGTTGCTACGATGGTTATTCCTTTGGATATATTTAGTATTTATGTATTATAGCTTCTCTGACTTGACTTTAAATACTTCATTATATTAAACATTTTTAAAGATACAAAAGGAATTGTATTGCTTACAGGTAGAGTGAAAATAGGAATGATTCATCTTCATTACTCAGTGTATAGACACAATACAGTGCTAAGGCTAGTCCAAATGTTTCAGAGTAGTTTTGATAATTTAATCTAGAAGAGGGGGAAAGGGAGAGAATCTTCCACTGCATAATGCCTGTAAGCCCAGGTGATACGCTGTTACAAGTCTGTAAATTGAAAACTTGGGGAGTCTGAACTATTAATTAGCTTGTGTATTTGAATATATTTTACCTTCAAATTGTTGTAACATTCTCTCTCTATTTTGAAAATTGACCCTCATGAAGGGTCAAATTCAAGCGTAATTTCCTACAGCACCCTGCTTGTGTTAGCCGCTCTTAAGGAAGGCTCTGAGTGCTCCTATGGACTCTCCCAAATCTCACCATTTCTTATGTGTGAAAACAACCTTGCTACTTCCATTGCTACGCTTTGTTCATAATCCTGGGAGGGATTAGGTGCTAGGGGTTGTGAAATAAGTAAAAAGTTTGCTTTATTGTTAGGTGGCTCCAGCTTCATAACATTAGACTAAAAAGGCACTAAATCATTCTCAATATTTCTGTATTTTTATGTAAAGCTATTTTTAGAATAGATTTCTATATTGTATTATTAAAGTGTTTGTATCAATTTCTCACTTGAAATTCCAAACTTACATTATTTTTCTCATAAGTCAATGTATGTGTAAACCATTTTTGTACAAAAAAAGTTAGTACTTTTCAGACAGTGTGCTATGCCCATTATTTAGGGATATCTATGTAATATGGATGGAATACATGATCCTTTGAGGTTGTTTTGCTGGTTGATATTTTCTGCTTCCCCCCTTTTTTTTTTCTTTCTCCAATAAGGGATAATGTTTTCATGCAACCTTTGCTTAAAAAATTTAACTTAATCAGTACCATTATATTTAATAATTTTAGAAGAGTTTTGGAAAGGTCAGCGCCCAATCTGTATTGACTTTTAATAGGATTTGAGTATTTAATTCTCTGATGTTTGAAAATTCCCATCCAAGTTTCTCCTTGCAGTAAATGGGTTCGATTTTTGCTTTCAATTAACCTTCAATTTGTGTTAGTTCTTCTAATATAGTTATTCAGACATTGAAATTAATATAAAGTTTCTCTGTGTGTTTGTGTAGAAAGACAAAGCAAGTGTGGACACGCACATGTGGAGGAACTAATGAAAAAAATTCTGTTGACCTAATCATGTGTTCAGAAGAGATGATGTTTAGCTGCTGAAGAAAGCTGACCTTTAAAGTGGTCCCACTTACAATCAATTATTGATATAATTTCTTACAGCTAGAAAACTTCAGCCTACTTCCTGTAGGTCACCAGTAGCTCTTCATGAGGGTCAATTTTCAAAATAGAGAGAGAATGTTACAACAATTTGAAGGTAAAATATATTCAAATACACAAGCTAATTAATAGTTCAAATTAGCAAATGCCTTGTATTCAAGATTTTAAGAATCAATTTATTGAAATCACAAGCTACCATTAGAAAGAATACTGTGAAGGAGACCAACTCCTACCAACTCTAGGTGATGGTAAAGGGACAAAGAAGTATTTCCTTTTTAGACCACTTACCCACCTGGCTTTTTCTTTTTGTGTTGAAATAAAAGTTATTTCACTTATTTCAGTGATCAGACGTAAGTATGCACAGTCACACTATGGCGACATACATCTTCCAGTGAGGTCTTATACCATCAGCCAAATTTGGCATACTATTAAAGGTGCAGATTCAGTTGTCTGAACTAATACGATGCACTGTGCTTCACCTGCATTTGAAAACTGCCTGTTGCAGGTTACGTCCTGCATGCTTAAAGGTTAAAGGAATAAATAGAAGCATCATTAAGATGCACGTAGATTATCCTCTCATGCACTTTGTCTCTCTCAAGAGAGTTATCTGCTGTTTGCAGATTCTCGGCACGTCTTTAATCCTCATGATGGCAAAGAAATAGAGTTTGAATTTCTAAGAAGCTATATTTAGAAAACAGGGGCGAAGGAGGTTGGCAATACAGGTAAACAGGTGGTAGTGGTAGGTTGTCTGGGTAAACAGGATTGTAATTCTTTCACTTTATGTAGGATATGCAGTTGCCTGCACTTTAAGACAGTTGTCTTGGTGTAGTCTCTGTGCATCACATGATCTGTATGTAGGTGTACAGAATTTTGTCCTACATTTTATCCTTGTAACAGATGATTTAAATGTATTTTTAACATGGAGGGTGCTCCTCATTGCTGAGTCTATAATTAGGATATGCTCACTTAGTTCAAATTCCACTGTATATCTGAAAATGTTGTGAAAACAGATGGTGGTTGCTCACCTTGGCTAAGGAGGGGTGGTTTTGTTCTTCTAGCTTGTATTACATGTCTATACGTGGGGTCTTTCAGGTAGACATGGCCACAAGTGAAATCCTGAATCTGTCTGTTCGAAGGTTCAAGTTATGTAGCTGTTTTGGTATTTTGGTATAATGATTTTGAACATGTGCAATAGTTGCTCATTCAATTAAAACTAGAGTGCAGAAATCTTCAGGCAACTGATCCTTAGATGTCTGTTTGACATGACAAAGTTGGAGAGCCTTATAAATTAGGTCCTCTGACTTTAAGCTGTTGCCATCATATAGTGACCTGATACTTCTGATTGATTCAGCAGAAGCTGTGTTCTTCTGAGGTGCTTGCATGTGTCCCTGGCTTGCATGTGGTCTGCTTGTATTCGCAGATGTGGAAACCAAGAGAGAGCATCAGGTTCAGGCTGTGCTTCTCAAAGGTGTCTTTGAAGGCAGTCTTCAGACCCCAGCGCAGAGACCTACCTCATTGCCCTTCATGCAATGTGACACCCATCTACAAGAAGAGCCGGAAGGAGGATCCAGGCAACTATAGGCCTGTCAGCCTGACCTCAATACCAGGAAAGATCATGAAACGGTTCATCCTGAGTGCACTCATGCGGCATGTGAAGGACAATCAAGGGATCAGGCCCAGCCAGCATGGGTTCATGAAAGGCAGGTCCTGCTTGACCATCCTGATCTTCTTTTACGACCCGGTGACCCGCCTGGTGGATGAAGGAAAGGCTGTGGATGTTGTCTACTTAGTAAAGCCTTTGACACAGTCTCCCACAGCATTCTGCTAGAGAAACTGGCAGCCTGTGGCTTAGACAGGTGGACTCTTCACTGGGTTAAAAACTGGCTGGATGGCCAAGCCCAGAGAGTTATGATGAATGGTGTTAAATCCAGTTGGCTGCAGGTCTCCAGCGGTATTCCTCAGGGCTCAGTTTTGGGGCCAGCCTTGTTTAATATCTTTATTGATCATCTGGATGAGGGGATTGAGTGCACCCTCAGTAAGTTTGCAGATGNGGGATTGTTTAGTCTGGAGAAGAGAAGGTTGAGGGGAGACCTTATCGCTGTCTACAGCTACTTGAAAGGAGGTTGTAGTGAGATGGGAGCTGATCTCTTCTCCCAAGTAACTAGCGACAGGACAAGAGGAAATGGGTTCAAGTTGCGCCAGGGGAGGTTTAGGCTGGACATTAGGAAAAATTTTTTCCCTGAAAGAGTTATCAAACATTGGAACAGGCTGCCCAGGGAGGTGGTTGAGTCACCATCCCTAGAGGTATTTAAAAGTCATGTAGATGTGGTGCTTGGAGTCATGGTTTAGTGGCAGACCTGGTAGAGTAGGGTCAATGGTTGGGCTAGACGATCTTAAAGGTCTCTTCCAACCTAAACGATTCTATGATTCTATGCACGGGAAACTGCTTTCAGCTTTTGTGATCTTTGGGTCTATAAGGAGACAGAGGAGGCAGAGGAAAGGATGTTTTCTACATTGGTCGAGAACTGCCAGCCTCATCCAACACTGAAATAATGAGGCAGTTTCATCTCCCTCGCCACTGGCCTTGGTTGCGTCATTTTATTTCAAGTCCAGCAGCCAAGATCCAGTTCCAGCTATGTACCTTGCCAAGGAGTGGCGATTCTGAGTTGATCAGTGGGTTCAATAAATGGCAGGAATTTTGATCACTGCAAGGGACAGCAGTGCTACTGATAGACTTGCCAACTGAAGGTCACCTCCTGTTATTGAAAATTGTGTTTCAGGACCTACCCACGTGAGCATCAGCTATGTCCTCGCAGCTGTTGCATGTGGTGACAAAGTTCAGGAGACTCTACTGATGCCCTCAGTGTTTCTAGAGTCTAGCAAAACATCTCTGAACAGGCTGTATCAACCCTTGAAAAGACATCTCAAGTCCCTGCATTACTCAGTTTGCCATAAGAGTGTCAGTGAGCAAGGTACCACCAATCAGTCCCAGACAAGCACATCATTCCAGCCTGGTTTTTTTATCCCAGTTGAGCCTGCTTTCTTGTGACAGAGTGGCACTCTGTCTTAGAGGCACCCTAGTACTGCCCACCACATTATCCTCCTTTCTCTTCTAAGGAACAGAATAGATGCAAGGAAAGCAAGCACCTTCTCTTTTCTCAGTTCTTTGGACAAAGTGACCACGCATGTTTTCAACCCTTTGCACAAGTCAGCCAGTTAACGTATATTATGCATTCCAGTTTAAAGAAGAAATGGCATTATTTATACATACGCCTGGCTTAACATGGTGACACTGATGAGATTAAGTCTCTTTTTGTCAGTAGGAATCTGCTTTAAAGGCCAAGACATTTCATCACAGAGTCTCTACGTCAGTGCGTAGTGCTGTTCTGCCAGCTGGTGGCTGTAGTTCCCTTGCTCCCTGTCAACACTTGCTCTGCTACTGCTCAGGTATTATCTCCAACTGATCCTGAAATCCGCAAAGCTGAGATGTGGGCCATTCCACTTAAATTTGTGAGCGTTGCACACTCACTCGGGTGAGAGCTTGGTGTTAGAACTAAAAAAAGCAATATTTGAATGCCTGCTTGACTGATGTGACTGGTACTCCTCATTTCCATCATCCTGTGAGCAGAAAGACCTGGGCTAGTCATGTGCAACTGGATCCATGAAGATGGAAGAGGAAAGTGTCCCGAAGTGACATTTCTTGTATGAGGTACTACAGCCATCATGGATCCTTTCACCTGTATTATTTCTCAGCCTTGGTAGCTGGCACCTAAAGGAGAATTTACTGGCCAGAAAATAAGGGAAAGCTTTTGGCTATATCTCTGTAGGCTCATGCAAAAATGCAGAATGCATGGAGCCCTTGGCTTGTTCACATAACCCCTGCAAGGGCTGCAAGTATCTCCGCTTCTGCAGAGTGTGTGCGTGAGGTCTTCCCCCATTGGTATACACTACTATTTTGGGGTTTTTGTTTTCCTGGTGCCAGAGAGATCTCATGTATTGCCAATGGCATGATCATCAGCTGAAGAGCACAAACATGAGATCTAGAGGACTCGGGAGAGTGTAAGTAATATGTTTTTTCTGTCAGGCCCTCTTACTGTGCACAGCAGAGTGCAGCTACTCCTCTGCTAAGGTGAAAAAACAAACTGGGATCCGCTTCTGACTAGCATATTGCTCTCCCATGTAGGAGAAGTACAAGTTTATTCCACCAACACAAAGGTACTACAAAGGTAGAACTGTAACTTGGTGTATCAAATTCTTATATTTGATACAAGGGACCTTTAGGAACAACTACAGTTGTTTTAAGGTCCCTAAAGCTTACCTTGTTTTGGCATGGTCTAGAAGATAAGAGGTGATAATCTGGAAAGAAATGCTGTTAAAGCTTAGGGGATGGTTTAGGGGTGAAGGATTTCTTCAAAGTATACTAAAAAACCCAAGAAAACCCAGCTGTTACTAATCCACATTTCTTTAAAGGCTCTGCATCAAATGTGCCATAATGCTTTCTTCTGTGTGGTTTGTTCAAAATGTATATTTGTCTGATCTCTAAATGGTGGAATAGACTTGCAAAAAGGTCAGGTCTTACAATAGATATATTTTGGGTGTTACCTCCCTAAATACTTAAGAGCTGTTTAATTCTGACAACCTCATATTGCTGTTTCGTCAAGAGTGTGTTGAGCCGAAAGAAACAAGCAGACAAACCTCCCTATGTTCTCTCTAGACAAACATTTTTTTTTTAAACTGGATAAAATGTACATATTTATGGCATCATTACAGATCTTAGTACAATTAAAAATCACAATGGAAAGCAAATACTGTGTTAACACCTGCAAACATTTGGGCAATCGATTTTGGACGTTTGTATTTATTTTTTCTTTGCTTCATTGGAATATCACCATCATAAAAGTTTGAAAAGTATTTAAAATTGCATGATTTACTTTAACAGATAAAAACATTCCAAGGCTTGTTAAGAGTATGTTTTATAAGAAAACTTGAGAAAATCAGAAAGCATAGGATGGAGTGGTATGTGAAGCAGGAAAAAGAGAGTATTTCTATTAGAATGGAAATTAAGTGGAAGATGTTTTCCAGGTGCTTTTCATAATATACTGAAATCTGAAGTAAATTACTTAAAATAAAAACAAAATAGTGCTTTTAAATATTAATGGAAATGAGTGTTCCATTGATCTAACTGCTGATGGCAAAAAAACTTCCCAGCTTTTTGTAACTAGGCAAATAAATAATGTTGCACTAATTTCATTCCAGTTTTACCAGTTCATCAGTAGAAGGGAGCCGCACAGGAGCTGGACAGAGGGGGGAAATTTTTGTATTGAAAATAATAAATAAGTAACAAGATCCATTATTTCAGAGCTTCACTGCACAGCAATAGTCAAATGAAGGTTGAAAGAGAGAGCGGTTTATGACTGTAATACAGCTTGTTATATTCTTTGCTACTTAATGCGTTGCTCAGTTCACAGATGAGCTGTATTTGCAAAGAGACTGCCCAAGAACTCACTTGCTTGAAAATGGTTTAGAAGTGCTCTTCATCAGAGGTTTCTTCCTACGTAGCGATGAACATGATAAAGAAATTGACATCCTTCGTCCAAAGCTACTCTGTGTACTGAACCTTGATTGCTGAGGGGGCAGCGTCCTTATGACATTTTAAAATGATTACTAGCATGCAGGAAAGTTTTGGGGAGCTTTTATGTGTTAAATGGGCCTGTCCCATCTTATGGTTAGTCCATTTTTCTATGAGTGTAGTATGATGGTATTGCTTTTCACCCCTTGAGGGGGTTTACATCGATTTTGTTTTGTAATAAATTTTAAACAAAATATACTATATTTGGAATTATACATGAGAGATTACATAATCACAACTCTTTTCTTCTCTCTTCTCTCTCTTTTCTTCTCTCTTCTCTCTCCTTTCTTTCTCTCTTCTCTCTCCTTTCTTTCTCTCTTCTCTCTCCTTTCTTTCTCTCTTCTCTCTCCTTTCTTTCTCTCTTCTCTCTCCTTTCTTTTTTTCTCTTTTACTGAAAAATCTTTCCTGAAGTTACTGTATCATTACCATTTCAGTGTTTCTGTGTCTTCTTCAGAATTCTTGTGCTGGCCACAGCCTCCAAAATTAGTCAGATCATTGGGCTGGACTGGTATAGGTTTTGTGTGTGCACATACTTGGCAATAAAAAGTTCTTGTCCTTTATGACAAACTCTTCAGTGTTTTGCCAGAATTGCATATAGCCTCTAATTTTTGTATCACATGTGAACTTGTTCTTAACTCAAACCATCAGTTACCAAACTAAAAAATTCCTTGCTTCCATTTATTGCTTTATTAAACTTTATTGATTTCTTTGAGGCTTTCAGGGTAGGATTATGAAGGTTAGTCTTCCTGTCTGTCCTAGAAATAGCAGATAAATCACAAAACTTGGCGTGAAGATTCAACTAGTCAGCTTCTTCATACCTTTATCATAAAAATCCAGGCTATGAAATTCTAGTCTTGAGGTGGCAGCAGTATGTGGAGCAGTTTATCTCAGGAAAACAACTTGTCTGTATGTTACCTGGTTTTTGGCCAAAACTGTGGTTGATGCCTTTTGGGATTTTTTTTTTTCTTAAAGTTTTTTTACACTTGAAAATAAATGGTTAAGTCATTGAGATTTTCCTTTGAACAAAAACTAGATTCTCTGAATTTGCCGGTGCAGTTAGACTCTGGAAGGTAAAGGTCAGAAAATTTAAAAGCAAAGATACTTTTTAACATTTTTGTTTATTTTATATATGTGTGTATATATATGTAATAATATTTTGCCATATACATTAATTTATGTATTGTGCAGAAAGCAGGGAACCATTCATACAAAGCAATCCCAAATGACTGGCAAGTCCATATGAGAATTTTATATACTGATAGGCTAAACAAGTATTGTTTATATTGCTCTGGAAAGCAAGCACAGCCAGACAAACAGAACTTGTTAGTTGTCAAGAATCCAAAAGTACTTTTCCGAAATGCTACTTCTTTATGACAGAGTAATTTATTTTGTTTTGTTCTTGCTTAATTATATTTGTGTTTATTACCAGATAACAAAAATTACTTAAGCCTTTCATTTATGCTTATGTTCATATAATTACACCTCTGGGGTAAATTATTGCCAGCTTTCAGGGGAAAAAAAGGGTGGTGTATTAAATTCATTGCACCTATTTTCTATCACACGGAGATGTTCTTTTTGAAAAAGAAAATAACTGTAAGTTGTACTTAGGGTTTTAAATTGAAAACTATTTTTTTCTGTTTTTCTAGAAAAGTTATGGCTTGTACATATCACAGTACATTTGAACTGTAACTATTTCTGACAGTGTTCTGTAGTTTTGTAGAAATAAATTAAGCTGTGTTATGCATGTATTTGTAGCTAATTTAGCTTCATGTCTGTTCATTTCATAGTAACGTGCATCTGCAGTGTTAGGTTTATATCTCATACATATGGTTAACAAAACAGTCTTTGGTTTACATATATGGCATTTGATAAAATCTGTAAATCCAAACAACTGGGGTTTGCAGGGGTTTAAATTGCGCTTCAAAATTCATTTAAGTCAATAAAAGACAGGTATTTATATATACAGTGAGATTTATAAAACAATTTTGACTGCATATTGCAGTATTCCTGAAAGAGATTGAAAAGCTTTCCTCATAATGGTATACGTAGGGGGGAGAGAGAAAGAAAATTTGCCTGTGAAGCTGACCAGCTCTTTTATAGTAAAGTTGAAACTCTTACACTGAATGGTGACGTTTACCTTTCTAAAACTCTTCTATACTATGATTTAACCGAGTCACAGTTTGAATTGGATTTTCTGTAGTGTCCACAGGTTTACAGGGGAAAAGTTCACTTGTGCTGAATGCTTCAGCTATTGTCCCTAGTCTGTTGCTATAGTTTCTGCTTTTTAATCCCCCCTTGGCCTCAATCCTTCAGCTGCATATGCACATTAATTTAATTACCTTGAGTTCCCTCGCTGGAATCCTAGAGTAGTAAGAGTAAACCTGGGCATATTTTAGGGTAGGGTTTGTCTTTATCTTCATTGTTTTCAGCTTCTTCAGGCTCACACTGATTCTCGCAAATAAACACCCTATATCTATGCTTATAATTTATCCTTCAGCAAAATGATTGTACTCTTAATCTGTTCTTTCTCTTGACCATCAATAACATTTATACAGTGTTAATGGTTTCTTGCAGAGAAATCAGGGTAAAAGCATGTGTTTGGAGCTTCAGTTGCTTAGTGGAGTCTTCATAAACTTCTCCATCTAGTATTGGCCTTCTGGTGTGCACTGCCTGCACTGGCAGATCTCTCGATCAGAAGGAGAAGCTGCAATACAAACCTCAGTTTGGTACCTCTGTACAGGAACAAATCATAGCTTTCTCACTGAGGGCAAGAAAAAGAAATGCTTAGTTCTGTGTTTGAATAAATGTAAACGCTGATGGGCCTGTGGGAAGCAATCCATTGATACATTAGGTATAAAATCCTATGCATATTTGAACATGGAATTTAAGCTATTGCTATTGTGTCCTTGTTCTGGTACTGGACACCCTGCTCCTCCGAGGGCTTGGCCCTCGCACCCTGACAGCCAGCTGCTGTAGGGTAGTGAGTAACGTGGGATGGAGAAAGTGGAACTTAGGATCAAGCAAGTTGAGTTTTAAAATACAATGGGAAACTTTGGAATTAACCAGAAATCTACTCAATTATTTTAAGCATAAGTGATGTATTTGCCTTAGGTGACAAGTATTTGTAAGGTGTTCTTATATTATTGAGGGATCATTGCTGAATTTCAGAAGAAGACTTTCTCAGGTGTTTTTCACTAGGCAATGTAACATAAACTTTTGGAAAAACAAATGAATTTCTGTTGCCTTATAAAGCATTAGGAATGAGAGGATATTGGCAACTTCTTGTGACTCAGTGGCTGCATTGACTAGACCAGTATTTCATCTTCTGAGCTCAGTCCTACCTGTTCTGTCAGTCGAGGTGAAGCTTTTAAAATATTGAGTGCTCACTGCAATCCGTGGACGTTTTTCTTTCCCTGGCTTTCAGCAGAAAAAATAAATGAGTTCACATCTTGAAAGCTAATCCTGTTAGATACATTTCTTTTTAATATACTAGGGTGCTTGTGTGTGCAGCATGCCCCTGTTGGCCAGGTCTATAAGGTAATGAGTATTTAAGTGATTACTTGTTTTGGCTATTTCAGTTACCTAGTGATATGGAAAAGAAAAAAAAAAAAAAAAGCTAAAAAGTGCTATGAAACCAAGTATTAAAATCACTTTGGACTTGCTTTTCTTTCCAGGATAATGTAAAGTATGTATCCCTAGTGGTCTTAGGTTTTACTAGTTTAATTAATTTCTCAGTGGCTGAGAATATATTGTATGTCTACAATAACTTATAAAATAAGATTAAATGTGTAACGCATTCTGTCAGGCTTTTCAACAACTGTTCTAAATTGGGTAACGTACCATCGGTATTTCTTCATTTAAAACTTGCAAATAAGCAGTTGCAGAAATGGTTGAGCACGTGCGTGCATGTTGAGTGTAAATAGGTTAGTATCATGAGCATCTTCTGATTTCCTGTCGTCGTCGTCCATGTAACTTTGCAGACATTTACTTCTTAGAAGTTGCCCATGAATAATGCAAAAGTAATAGCTATCTTGGTAACAATGCTTTCTGTCATACTTAGGATAAAAGTTATTTTTTAAAATTCTGTAATTGCAGCTTCTGTAAATTATTTTTCTTATTGTCAGTTTTTGGTTTGAATCAGTAAGAGCTTGATGGAAATGAAGTAAATAATTTACCAGTACTCTGTGGAGGAGTGTGAAGCATTAATTTCTTGCCAGTGAACTGTTATAAATTTGCGGATGCTATCTTCTGAAGAATTACTTGATAAATTTTCATTGTACGTGGAAAGTAGCCAGAAGTTACAGTATCTAAGTTGGGCTACATTTATACTAACCAGTGTGAAATCCTTATTAACAGTCTGAGTGTTTCTAAAATATACAGGGATTCAAGTCACTTTTGTGGGCAAAACTGAAAAATTGTTCTGGTTAAAGGTGTTGGGATTCTTGGGACCACAGTAGGAGAGGACATGCAATAGTCAGCCTGCCAGTCCTCCGTTTAGGATGCCTGTTTTCATTTTCTTGGCAGACTAATTTGCAGACGACTTTTAATTTTTAACCTGTGAAGTCTCAATAAATGTTGTTTGCTAGGTGCCTAATAGAAAGTCAATAACCTGGTTCAATGCGAGATGTACCTTGGTGTTGAAACAAAATTGCATGTGTTCTTCCATTCACGTCAGGACCAATATGAAGTTTTTCTTTTCTCATAAACATCATCTTTTGTTAATACTCACACTTTTGTGACCATTTGTTTTCTACAGAGACCACATGAAACTTCACTGGGAAGAGAGTTTTCTGCAAAAAATAAAAGGATATAAGCAATTGTTATAAGATTTTTTTTTAAAAATACTAACTATACAGTGTTGATCAAAAACATGTTGTTGAGAACAGTCCCATGCAAGAAAAGGGATAAATTGTAAGGCAAGACCCTATCTAATCCTTTCTTTCTGTAAACTAGTTATTTTAATTTAAATAACTCCTGTTCAAATACAGAGATCTTTGAAATGACATTTTGAAGGGTTTTGTGTGAAAGGGAGTGAGTGGAATTGTAAAGTCACATTATGAATCTATTTTATTTGTGTTTTTCTCAATGTTCTCTTTGAATCACAGAAGGAAGGTCTTTGTTTTTGGTGTTGAGAGAGTGGTATTCTACACCTTGCATTTAAGATATTCTCAGAGAAAAGAGTAATTTTCTTTTAATGTTAATTGTTCTTGATGAAGAAATAATTTGAGTATGAGTACATTCTGAGATGAAGTCTGGCTTCAGTTCTGATCGCTGGGAAGACAAACCATAGCTGAAAACCTGAATGCCTTCTCTTGAAAACTGCAAAGGCAATGTGTAGAGATTCTATACTAATTAGGTTTATTCTTCTGTAGCAAGCACTAGGTTTCATTTCTCTAGTAAGTATTTTAGATGAACTTTTAAAGTCATGTGCATGTTTCTAAAATCAAGGTGAAAAACCTTAAATTTCATTTAAGGTGGTTTTTTTCAGTGTAAGGTATTTTATAAACTTGGAATTAATAAATAGCATCAAGATGTTGACAACTATATGAAAATAAGGCTTTAGGGAATGGTTTTGCAGTCTTTTTGTTCAGTGCTATGTAGTTGCTTTTTGTTACCACTGAGAGCTCTTGGGCTTGAAGAATAATAAAATACCTGAGGTCCACACAGTGCTCTTAATTGTGTAACCAAACCAACTAATAGCACGTTGGATAACTTCTTTTGAAAGATAGCATGGAAAAAGCCTTAACTAGAAGCTTCTGATTTCAGATTAAGTTTGCTGCTTGGAAAATCCATTTTTTTCACTGCCTTCTGTCATACTAGGGCAATTTCTGTTTTAACCTGCATGTCGTCACTTTCACCCCTGGACTGCTAGCATAGGGCAGCTCCAGTTATTTGGGGGCCTCTCTGCTCTGCTCCAAAACAATGTCTTGGGTTATTCCTGTTGTTTTATGCCGCTGTTAGTCACCAAGTCTGCAAGTGTATCCTCTTCTCCAGGACACTGTTTTTTTGAGACCAGTAATAACAGCATGCTGAGAGAAGGAGCTCCAAGACCTCAGTGGCCTTAATTTAAATTTCCTCCTTCCATACAAATTTTTCATGGATGGCTGTTAAAGCCCTCAGACGTGTTTAGCTGATCAGTAGCGAGGTAACTTTCAGGGCCACAAAGTTTAGCAATACTAGTCCATGCCTGTTGAGAACAAGTTTAAACGGATACTGACTACATAAAAATTCTTAAGATTCAGGGAAGATTTATGCTATTTAATTCTAGTGGTTTCTGAGTGGCATCATAGCTTGTATCATTAAAAAAATTCCCAACATTTATAGACCCTCAGGGGATAAAATATCATAGGATACCATCCCAGGATGGTGAGCACTTACATTGGAAGAGGTCAGTACTGTGTGCATGTATTGACTCAGGAGAGCAGGTTAAAAAAACAGCCATTTGAATGCTGCTGCTGCAGAATAAGGAAATTTTTATCTTTTTCTCTAAGGGGTCATGCACAGGTTAAGCCTGTAGTGCTAGCTGGTTTACATAAAGCTAGCAACTGCTGCATATCATCCAACTTATCCCCCAAAAATTAATTTATAAAAACATTGCCTCCCTGTTGTTTTTTCTGAGGTTATAGATAGGAATCTTTACCACTTGAAACCTAGCACTGAAAAGAGATAATGCCTCCTCTTTTTTTTTTTTTTCTTTACATAATAAATGTGTTGAACATTATAAGATGAAGAGCTTTTAATTTTATGAAATTTGGTTGGCTGTCAAAGAGACATTATAACAAGTGGCTTCCAGCCAAATTGAACTTGCTGAGGAGTGATGGACCTCTTGCCAGCACTATAGAGGGACTCTTCACATTGGATGTCTGCACGCTCCTCGTGGGCAGAATGCAGTAGTCTTTCTGAATGTAGACATTAGAAATTCCATAGCAGAAATGGAAGTTTTCATATTAACTGTGTCACTACTTCCAGCAGCTGGTGTTTCAACAAATAGAGGAATAGAGGTGGTGAAGTTGGGTGGCATTGTTCTTGTTCTAATGGTTTGCTTTTGTGATGGCCTTATTCTGTTGTAACATTTTTTTCCTGGGCACTGTTTTTTGGTTTTGTTTTGGGGTTTTTTTTTTGATTAAGAGAGGAAAGAAAAGAAAACGTGGGTAGTGCATAACATGTCTGCATCACTCAGGGACAACTCATACCTCTTCACATATTTCACTATATTGTCATCTACTGTAGTGATGAATGCAGCATTAAAATGTAATCAAATAGTTATTTTTGTGTATGTATAAAAGTTAGAAAAATATCTGATCCCATTGTAGGTAGCCTTCCAGAGAAAGTGAGTCTTGGAGATTTTATTAGGACCATGTGTAAAAACAAAAAAAAGCAAACAAAGAAAAGGTGGTTTAAGTGCTGGGAGCATTAAGGCTAAGATGAGTAACTAACATTTCTTTTAGGATTTTTACCCTAACAATTCATAGGGATAGCATCCCAGGTATTACCTATAAAGTAGCTGCTAACAGTGGTATATCATCTGAATATTGAATATTATAGGAAAAAGTTTAATGTTTTGATGTATAAAAATGTTTAGGAGGCAAGTTACATAAAAATTTAAATTCAAAGCAACTGAATCTTGTAGAAGTTTAGTGGGATTTATTACAGCTGTTTTAAACTTGAAGAAAAATAATTGTTTAAGCAATAGATGTTTTGATTCAAAAACTGTATTTTATCACGAGTAATATAGCAGTTAGGGAGCAAATCCTTGCTGCATATTAACTGTTAGTTTTATAAATGCAGTCATCCACATTAAAATAGTTATTCTTACATGTTTCTGGGATAATGTTGCTTATCACGTAAGTTTAAAAAACAAGTATGATTCTTCTAGTGTCAAGGGTAGAGGCAGAAAGAACAATTTTCTCCATTTTCAAAGGATGACATTTGAGAGTTTTTATATAATTTAAAAATACATGTGGGTTTTTTTTAATCTATAGATAAGCCCGAGTCAGATTTGAATGTTTTAAGATGCTGAAAAGAAAGGCTTCTTTTGCAGCTGTTGTTAACAACAAGAGAAGAATAATACTCATTTCTGTATCTTGAGCATTTAGTGAGGAAGTTCTGAAAGTTATTTTTGTGAATGCAAATAAGATACGAAATGATTAAATGATTTTGAGAGCTCTATGGAAATGATACAAACCAAGAGAAAAATAGAACTGAGAACTCTCAGTGTAATCATCGTAGGTGCAGAATAGACAGCCTGTTAGATGCTGTCTCTGTAATGAAAAGGCAAATAAAAATGATTAAATTATAATAGTAATAATTCTGGGGGCGGAAACTAAGGTTGAAATTGCCCATTATGGAGCCAGAGATTATTTGGACATAAAAAGTATTTATTGTTCTGGTGAACTTTTTTGTAGTTAATGGTGTTAAAAATAGATCTAATTATATTGTTTTCTGTGCAATATTGCAATAAAGGGGGATTGTTTGATTTTACAGTAGTACATGATGACTGAACCAAACTAGGAAAGGGGCAGGGGGGTGTTGGGGGCACGGTGAGAAATTCAGTAATACATTCATAGTTCTTAACCCAGCATTTAAAAGGATTACAACAGTAAATGGCTTAATAAATGTTAATTTCACAATGCCTCAATATCCTGAATTATATATTTACTTCAGTGAAATTCATGTAAAGTTTAACTAGCTTAGTGCACAATCACCTTTCTTCCAGAAGTGTGGAAGTGTACCTACTGTGTGTGTACATAAACACATACTCAATGAAATAAAAACACTCAGTTTGCTCATTGTATCATAATGCCCATCTCCAACCAAAATGATTTCATTTATAACTGAAGATGTGCATGTTGTGAAGTTAAGCCTACCACCATAAAAAATTTTCAGGGCAGGAACCAGAGAATATATAGAAATCATAATTGTACTGTGTCCACCCTGCTAGGTTTTGATATTGGTAGTCAGTTACTCTTGACAATCATAAGATCCTTATAAAATGATGAGTATTTTGTTAGTGCTTCTGTAGGCAACAAAAGCAATTATATTAGAGAGAGATGCAGCAGGAGACCGAGAGCAAAAAAAGCTATATTGGGATTCTCTTTAAAGGTTTTGATTGGCTTTAAATACTATTGTGGCCAGCTCTTATGTTTGAAGATGTAATATGCTAAGCCCATGAGTCAGTTTTTCTTAAATCAACGTGGCTTGTATGTAACATTGGCTGATGAGAGTGAACAAATCCTTTTTTACAGCCCTACTCAGTGGCTTGCTAATGATAACCTATCTCAGAAGTGATGTAATGTGATTAATGTAACCGAAAAGCATATATGGAAAAAAGGAAATGTTCTTTCTTCCAGGTAGAGAGCATATTAATTGAATAGTAAGGAAACCTGCAGAAGGAGAGAAAACCAGGGTGGATTACCAACAGGTTTCTGAGATGATAACTGCAATTTCACAATTTGAGATAGCATTTGAGGATTGATGGTTGCATGAATCTGAAACCAGTGCTAACAGACTTGTATGAAACATGAAGGAGTGTGTGTGTGTGTGTGCGCGCGCACGTGCGGCAGAAGAGAAGCTCACCTGCATGGAGCCCAGTAAGTTCAAGGACAGTTGTGTAAAAGGATGATGAGAGAAATCTTTCTCTTAAAGAAAGATTTCTGTCTATGGATTTACCTTAGGACTAGACTACTGGCGGCCCAGAAAAATTCTCTGCTGTCCCTACAGCCTAACCTCCTCCAGATGCCCATAGGGCCGATATACCCTGTTCTCCTGGAGAATGTATGCAAGCGTTTATTTAATGGTACCTGAGTAGTTCCCTCTGGACCTTTCAGTCTTTTGGAGTACCCTCACATCTACACTATATGCTGCTGTTGGGTTTTTTTTTTCCTAAGCAGTAGCTTGTTCTGGAAGGTGAATGTTCTGCCTGGGTTTTTCTGTTCTTCTTGGAGCAGCAACAAGAGATTTACAATGAAATGGTTTCATTATCATGATATTTTTTTTCAGTGTTATCTGGCATTTATTTGAACTTAATAAATTGATCTGTTTTGTATCCCAATGCAGAATGGGCGCGGCAGACAATATTTACAAAGGCCGAAGTACCTTTATGGAAGAACTGACAGATACTGCTGAGATAATAAGAAAAGCAACTTCAAGGTCACTAGTAATTTTGGATGAATTGGGAAGGGGAACGAGCACACATGATGGAATTGCTATTGCTTATGCTACACTTGAACATTTTATTAGAGATGTAAGTGTTCAATCAGACACATGCTTGTGAATGCTTTTTCAGCTACTGTTAGACTGACTTTGATATGGTGTGTATTTCCTTGTAGAAACGTGGCATGTTTAAACTTAGAGCGAAGGGGTATGGCTAAAGGATACCAGTGATATGCTGCTGCGTTTAAAAAAAATTTAAAGCCAAGCCTTCTTATATGTCTATTTCATTGTTGCAGGTGGAGTCACTGACACTGTTTGTCACTCACTATCCCTCAGTTTGTGAGCTAGAGAAGGTGTATCCAGAAAAAGTTGGTAATTACCACATGGCTTTCTTGGTGAATGAGGAGGAAAGTGCTGAACAAAAAGGTACACTATAAATCCATCTGAAATTTTGGCAGTACAGGTGTAGGCAGAATTTGTGAAATTATTACAGTAATTTAAACCTCAATGTGAAAGTGATACATCCAAAGTCACTAGAATATCAGCCTATACACATATTTTGGGGGGCTTGAAAACTGAACAAGCATTTCTCTTTCACAGTTAATGTAAGGATGGCAGAGCTAGGTCAGATAAAAGAATCACCCAGCCCAGCATCCAGCTTCTCACAGTAGCCAAATACAAAGGATTAGGGAGGAGGGATTAGGGATCAAACATATGGCAACTCTTTCGCTAAAAGATCTCAGTGTCTGCAAACATTTGCTGTTTGGGGGGCTTCAAGACCTAGATGTGTTTTCTGGTTTTTAGTATCTTCAATAGATTTCTTTTCAACAAGGTTATCTAGTTTCTTTGTGTGTCCATGTGTACTTTCGGCATCTTTATCCTACTATGTCAGGCAGCTCCAAAATTTGACACTGCATTGTGTGAAGAGCCACCTCCTCTTGTTGTTTCAAAAGAGTTCAAAACAAACATGTAGCTTCACTTTCTGGTCCCAGTTCTTGAATTGGAAGAGACAGAGGAATAATCTCTGTTCATCCTCTCTGTGCCGTGCCTAATTTTGTAGATTGCTTATCATAATCCCATTCAGTTCTTTTCTTAGCAGGCAGAAGAGTTACAGCATTTCTTCTTGTCACTGTTGCTCTGAATTAGTTAGTATTTTCAGTAAAGTTTGTCAGCTTACTGCTTAGCCCTTTTTCTTGTTTGATAATAAGTATGTTGAGCAGCTCTGTCTTAACTGCAGTGATGATCACCCTTCGTGGTGAGAACTGGCACTGTCAGTTTCCTGTCTTTTAACCAATTATTTACAAATGCAATTAGATTTATGATTATGGGTGCTTAATTCAGAATAGCATTTGATGCAGGACTCTTCTCAAAAGCCTTTTGAAAATCCACATAGGGTTTACCCACTGTATCTCTCCTACTCACATGGGTTCCAAACTTGCAGTAGATTTGTGATGTAGGATTTCCTTCCATACAAACTGCTTTGATTTTTGTTGTTTTTTTTTTTTTCTTGATGTATTAGGTTTAATCAGATGTCTGACAATTCTGCTTTTATTCTGTTTTTCCTGCTTTGCTTAGTAATGGCATGTTCCCTCAGTCATTCCTAGAATTTTTTTAAGAATTGATCTGGTATTTGTCATTAACCTTCTCCCTAATTCATTCTTAAAGTTGTATTATCTGCTTACATTGTAAACTAAGTGAGACAGGGCACTTTAGTATTTGCCACTAAATAATGTGTTTAAATATATAATCTGTCACTTTTAAAATTATTTTCAGAGAGTTTAAAAATTTAGGGTTTTGCTGGAGGGACACTTTGGCTTATGTATTCCTTTTAATATTAGAAGCAGGGATCCCTGAAATATGTTTTAACTTTGCTCACAAGTAGTTCAAAGTAATGTTGTGTTTAGGTGAGTGCTACCTGGCCACACTGATGTTCCCAGTTAAGAGCATAACACTCCTGAGCATCAGCATGTCCTTTTCTCACAGAGTTCATTAATTGAACTGTTGATCTCTGATACTCACAGACAATTGAGATGCTATTCCTTAACTATTGCGTCAATGAAACCCTGTATTTTATGTTTCACTGTTCTGCTTCAGCATTTCTACATTCAGTGTTAGTTAACCTGAACCTTCAGGCCATAGGTAGTCTTTACTGTTTTGCTAGAGAAAGCACAATAGGTGTAGTACCACAGCCTGTGAGCAACAACATATCTATGTTTCTTACTCTGCCTGTATCTTTAGCTCCTCCTATATTAACATCTTAATTGTTTTATTTAAGGTGAGTTTTATGGCATGTTTTTTTCCAGTCTTTGGCTTCAATCACTCAGATCAAATCAGCTTGAGCCATCAGCATTTATGGAAATCTCCATTTTTTCCAAAAACCTGCGTTTTTAAGACAGAAGAATGAATGGCAGTGAATGATGCCATAGTTTTTCTTTACACAAGGCCTGGCTTGTGCAGAGAGGCAAAAAGGATGTCTAAAGAGGAAAAGGAAGGAGTCATCAGATTTATAATGGTGGCTCTTATGTTTCCACGTTATTGTCATGGAATAGAAAGAATCCCTAGCAGAAGATCCACCATCCTAACCTTTGTTTTTTTCCTAAGCATTTTCTATGGCTCCTACCCTCCTGGTAGGCAGTAAACTTTTTATTGTGCTTTAGGTACGGACTTCTTGACTGCGGGATTAATGACACTCCATTATTCTGTCATAGCTTACCAGACACGACATGGAATATCCCAGTTATAGCAGTTTGATGTACAAAGATTCTAAGTTTTACACACACATGCAAACAAGTCTGCTTAATAAGACACTGGGTGAAAGTATATTAAAGAGTTTTTTCAGTCTCCCAATGGGTAGGTAAAATGTGTGGTCTCAAGGAAACATTTTTCTTTCCTATTTCTTCAATGGAATAAATCCTACAGGAAGCATGAGTGATAATGAGACCACAGTCTTTGCCATTTCAGTCTTTGATCTACTACATTTTATTAACATAACAGAGGAGGTTTTGATTCTGGTTTTATTTTTTTAGGATCTGAAGATGAAGAGAATCCTGAATTTATCACTTTTCTTTATCAAATAACTAAAGGAGTCTCTGCAAGGAGTTACGGGCTAAATGTTGCCAAACTGGCAGATATTCCTGAAGAAATCTTGAAGAAGGCAGCTCACAAATCAAAGGAGTTGGAGACAATAGTGAATATGAAAAGGTCAGAAA
>VYXH01004802.1:256597-274647 GCA_013397275.1 Burhinus bistriatus
GGCACTCAGATTTTATCCATTCCCATGGAGTTTCATACAGGAATGTCTTAATTCCCCTTTGGGTCTCTCTGAGGCACCTTTGCATCATAACACCCTCTCTACCATCACTGCCTGATTTCCTCAGGACATAGCTTTACGCCCCTTTATGATAGTTCTAACAGGCTTTGTAGTCTGTTCCTCATATCCACCGTTTTTTTCTCAGCAGGTATGTGCTACAACCACCTCGTCTATCATTGCCTATAATTTTGCTTCCTCCTGATAAAGGTGGAGGGTGGTCAACAAGAAATTAAAAATGCCCTTGATCCTAAATTTAAACTTTCCTCTCTGCACCTTGCAACTGATTCATTGTCCCTCCAGTAACCAACTGCAGGCATTTCAGTGGAGGCTACAACAGTGCTCTGGGGTTTGTATTCCCAATGCTTTAAAGTAAAAATGTTTCAATACATTCCTTCAATGTGCTATTCGTCAGGCCAGCTTGTTCTGCCATCTCTCTTCTCTCTCCCAGTTTCTGTAAAGACCTGTCCACATGCCTTATAGTCAGATGCAGGATTGATGAGACCAGTCACACAGTAAACATGCTCTTTGGCTGCGAGGTTCTTTTCCCTGCAGATCGGAAAATGCTGGACCATGTGTGTGTTTCCCTCTTGCCAGGGTGAGTGAGTTTACTGCTATCTGCAGTTTCTTAGCAGATACTTAATTCTAAAAGTTTAATCTTCAGGGCACCTTAAAAAGCTTCCCAGGGACTTCAGTGAGAGTTGATTTAGATTCTAGGTTAGAAATTGGCTTGTTATTTCCCCTGTGTTTCACAAAAACTTAGCTAGCATTGTCTGCATAGCTTTGTTTTAACTTACACATTTAATCATTTCTTCCTTCTGTATTTTTGAAATGTAGGTAAGAGAATGATAAGGAGAGGCATTTTGACTCTTCCTCCACCTTTATACAGTAATCCTTTAATATTTTGCTTATCACCATGGTATTGGAATAAAGGAATATCTGAAATTATATTTTCAAGTCTCAACCTCGTTTGGTTTCTCAGTTTTAGATCCACTAAGTTTTGAGGCAAGTTGATAGCAAGTGGCCCAGTCTGTACATCAGTTTCCCTTAGCTTGCTTGACAGTTCTGTGATCAGTATTAAGCATTTACAAATTTTCCCTTTCGTTTCCTGTCCCATTATCTTTTTGCATCACAGACAGCTGCCTTGTGAAGTACTTACTGAAAGCAGATTTTTTTTTTTAATTGTTACTGCATTTAAAACCTCACTAGCTTCCTATAACAGACCTCACAGTGAAGCTGTCTATTAACATGCAAATGTAGTTGCCCAATGTTACAGAGGGAATTGGCTAGAAAACGGGAAGCACGGTGTTGCAGTGAAAAAGGAGCAAAGAAACTCTGAGGTTGACCAAGCACACCAATATTGTACATTAGCGAACAGGGGACGCTGCTCCTACAGAACTTTCTGTTTAGCACAGACCAGGTGGGCACTTCACTAAGCTTGGACACAGCCACGGTCTTGGAGGAGAGGAGAAGGTGGCTGTGGTAGCTATGTGTAATAGAAATTCATGAGGTTGCTAAAACCCTGTCTTTCCCTTAGGAGGTTTACACTGGTTTTATGTGTAATTCATTCCATGTAGAAGATACATTTTCCCCAGTTAAGACCACATATCCTGATAAAAGATGTATGCATTGTATTTGGACTGGGTTTGCAAGTGAGGAAATGATTGCTTATTAAAGGACCCAAGGTGATACAACCTTTTCTTTGCTGGCAACACGAGGCAGGAGTGTCAGAATAGTTTATAATGTTCCAGACAGGGAGAGGAGATTAATTATTTGCAAGAACACATACTGGTCCTACACCAGTGTCAAAGTGGTCTAGCCACAGCTTATGAGCTAAACAGGGTACATGCTGGTGAGTACTTGCCTTAGAGCTTTACAAGCTATTGCAAAGAAAGTTACTGACATACTTAAGCTGCATGGAAAAGTGCACTTTTTGTTGCCTGACTCCATTCTTCTTTTAGAAACCGAGGGCTATACATTTTGTACATGCCTTTTGACTGTCCCAAGACAAGTACTGTAACTGACTTCAACTTTGGTCCATGTTACACTTACAAAGTAACTGATACTTTTAAGTAAGAGTTCATACTGCTTTGGAGTTTACAGTTTTGTGACTGGAAGTGATTCTCCTGAAATAACTGGGATTATAAATGAACTGAGGATAGAATTGCCTTTAAGGAAGATACAACATTTTCAACAAGTGCAACCAAAGCCATGAAAACAGAGTATTTGTGTTGCATCTCTGCCCTACAGATGAGGCTGGGCAGTATCATCCCAGGTCAACGTTCTGACACTCATTCATGCATCGTAGGCAAGCTACTGTAAATTATGGCCTCTGGTGGTTTCCCACCACTACAGAAGTATGTGTGAGCCTACTTTTACTCTGGATGTACTATGGACAAGAGATGGATGCAATCATAGTATCTCTCATGTCTTCCCTACAGCTTCTTCTCTCAAGCCTTGAGTATTTTTTAAACTTACTGGCCAGTTTCAATCCATATCTCAAAGATGTGCTCCTCAACAATGCACAAGAAAGCTTGGTAGCTGGGGAAAGAAGACCCAAATGAGTCCAAAAGACCTGCTGGGGAAGAGCAGGCAGGTACTGAGCCCTTCTCCTCTTGTAAGTCTGCAGTCAGTGAGCCCACCAGCATGAGCAGGACTTGTCCTTGTGCAGCCAGGCTACTTGTGCATGGAAATGCCCTCACCAGGCAAGAGAGAGACGGCTGCCATGGGGAGGGTATTTGGGAACAGTGTCAGGAGGCTGGAGGAAGGAAGGCTCTGCTCTTTCCATTGTTGATGGGACGATGTTGGAAATCTCCCCTTGAGGCATAACTATGTTGTCAGATAATAAAAGTTTGTATTAGTCAATTCAGTGTATTATATATACATACATACATACATGTATATATTCTGAAAGTCATGTTCTCACCTGTTAGAAGCAATTTTTTTGAAAATAATTGTTCTAATTGAATTTTTTAAAAAATGTTTTTAATTGAACAAAAACATTGTTCTCATTAAATTTATATTCTTTCTATATGCAACCATTTAAAAATTCCCATTGGATTTCCTAGCACTGAAAACTGTAGCATGTGTGAGTCCTGTCCAATGTTTTGGTTTTTTTTTTTAACAACAAATATCATGCCACAGTATTGGCAGATGTAAAGGGCATGAGTCAGCTACCTCAACACAGGCAACTATTGCCATTTGAAATGCCCTGGCATAGCTGAGACATCCTCATGAGGCTGGCAGATGTGACAAAGGGAGGACCCAAGCTCCTCTGGTGTTGGTCTTGCCCTCGGGCATTTCAGAGAGGTTGGCAATGCTATGGTTGCACATGTTTGGGCAAGTGAAGCTCGAAGACACAGCAGCAAAATGCTAGTTTGCCTAAGAATTTCCCTGGTTGTGTCTGCAGCTCATTTCATTGAGCAGCTGATAGCTGTTTGCATAGGCACCTTGCTGCAGTGTTGATGTGCCAAGTCTCCTTTTATTCTTCTTTAACCATCAACCCACCTCTAGTGACTGTACCAGAATATTGGCACGTTGGATCACAACCATTCACATGCAAAGCACCACTCACAAAAAGTTTTAAGATTAACTTCCAATACCTTCACTACCGTGGTTCACTTGTGTTTCAAAAAGTAGACATTGGTGTGAAAAAGCGTTGAACTAGATTATACTGAACTGATGGATTTATTTATGCAGTAAAATTCATACTCAGTCCCCAAGACCTACAATTTTTGTTTCAGTGTTGTGACATGTCACAGCAGCCAGAGGTGGCAAGGATTTAGTCATTGTGCTTCTCAAGTCCATTCCAGGAAGCGCGCAAGGCTAAAGGGTCCTTTTATTCTCAAGAGACCTCCATATATGTGAACTTTGCATCTCAGGAACTCTGTCCCTGCCTCTCTAAGCTGCTAAGTAGCTTCAGTGCATGGCACATCAGTGCATAATATTTTGAGCACTGCTGCCTGCTTTAAGCTGTGTCACGGACAATATCCACTCCTTGGCTTTAGAGGCCAAAGATCCCTACTGCTTCTTGAACATGACCAACAGTAATTCACACTGAGAGACAGCTTGTCTATTTTGATTGTTACCAAAGCTGCTTTTTTTTTCACCTCCCATTCACCAGGAATTCATATTGCACTATAAACAAAATTTAGTTCAAGGATTTTTTTTTATTCTGAATGGTAAGCAGTCTGTTGCTATGTACAAACTGAAAGCTTTTAAGAGAGCACTTTATTATGACCTTCACAGAAAATGCAAAACTAACGTATCTAACTCTCCGCTGAGGATTGTTTATGCACTGCAGCAGTTAACTGTTGGCAGAAGCCTTCACCTCGCACATAAATAGTAGGTAACAGTCTGTCAGTCATCTACTTTAAGAGTAGATATTGTTTGGATAGCATTGGCAGCAATTTCATATTTGTGCAAACTTGTCAGGCTAAATCTCTCCTAGGTGCACAGAATGAGTATTTTAAACATTCCTGTAGGCAACAGCGTTATCAGCTGTTTAGAGCCCAGAACTGGAGTTTGCTGTCAGAAATGTGGGTTCTCTTCTCAGGATTGCTCTTCATTGCTCATTCATCTTGGCTTCATCTCCTCCACCTGCAGAAAGGGAGATAGTACAGGTCTAATTCAGGGTGGCAATGCAATGAATGTTTAGTATGTGCTTCTTTGTGACATGCCTTGTGAAGTGGGAAGAAGCAGCTTCTAAAGACAGTAGTGTGCATGGATAGAGGTTAATCAGGTAATTATTTTCAGCTGAGAACTAGCTTATATAAAAGCATGTTATACTGAAGAATACTTTGCATTTTTATCTCTTGTCTAATTTTTCCACATCACTTTTCATGTACTCAATGATAAAAAACTGGGACAAGATTCCCATGCCAAAGCATGGGTTTAGGCCAAAGAGGCCCCCTTTGCACGAAGGCCAGAACGTGGGAGGAGAAAGTATCCAAGCATGCTCCTTTGGTGTCTGCTCTTTCCTGCATGTAAGTTGTCTTCTCCAGTGTAACTTTTTTCCTCTGCCAGCAAGTGCAACAGTGCAGCATGCTCTGCCCAGTCTAATAGTCAAGAGGACCAACAATCTTCTACGAAGGATTGTTCTCCAAAACCAGTTGCATGTTGGGAGCAAGATATGTGGCATATTACAAGAAACTTTAGGTCATATTGCCTGCCTTTAAGTTCTGTCTCTTCAGTTTCTTTTTGAACTTATTTCAAGTGAATACCAAGGACTATAAAAGAAGGGGAGCACTTGGAGGGGTGTGGCTAGCCATGACTGGCACAGGCAAGTCCCAAATTCTTCCTTCAGGCTGGTTCTGCCAATGGGTCAGGATTCTCCCCATGGTGCAGTGCTTTTGACATGCGTTGATATTATGCAGCAAGTAATTTTTGTGCCAGTAGAAATGTGTGAACAAAGGAACGTAAGAGGAAAACCCGGACTGAGTGAGGCTTGAAACCAGTTGTCCTGTTGTAACACAGTCGTGGGCTTGGTTTGGTCCCACTGAGAAGGTGAGGTGGGACTGGTTGATCTCACTATTTCTGCTGAAGCATCTTCCCTGGTATTACCTGGTATGTTGCCCATCTGAGCACAGCTTATGGCTTAGCAGGAAAGGAAATGTTCTAGCTTAGTTACTTGCAATGAACGTTGAGATTTAATCATCATTCATAGCTAAGAGCTCCTAAGTGCCATAGTGGGTGCTTTGTTCCTGTCACATCTGGAGAGCTGGTGCTTAAGGAGGACCCAAGGCAAAGTCCTGGTTGCTCAGGGACATGGATCAGGGCAGCCCTGAATCATGCAGTGATGGGGAAACAAGGAATGCAGAGCACTGCTTAAAAAGTCCTGCTGACATCTACATTTGCTGTACAGCAGCTCTGTACTGCAGAGAAGTTAATGTTAAACTCATTATCTCATTGCTTTACATGAGGAAAAAAGTCCTGTTGTTTACAGGTAAGAATAAGGATACTTTGTTAGGTTTCTAATTTGCATAATTAGAGGTATGGTCTGTTTTGTTCTTAGTAAACTTGAGAGCCTGGCTCTTATTTATGCTGTTGTACGTATGAATGAAAGAAAGCCTGTCTCTGCTCTTGCACCTTAAAAAAAACTCCATCATTTTTGCATCTTGGGAATGAAGTCACTTCTCTGGATTTGTGAAGTGGTCAGGGCACAAAGCAGCAGCTTTTCAAGGCAACAGCTAATAATAACACCTTGCTTCTCCGCACCCCTCCATCATGAATTGCGGTGAGTGCTGTGTAAATCAGGAAATAGACAGCTGCTGTCGCGGGGAGGAAATAACGGCAGGCTGAGCCAGCCTAAGCCCGCGGTGAAAAACACTGTTTCTAAACAAGCTGTTTCAGGAAGTCCTATGTGACAAAACTTCCAAGGAAAGAAACGGCATTCATGAGAGGACAATCAGCTTTCTTTAGGGCTTAGGACAACCACTAAGGAACACTATGGGAAGGATTTGTCTGGGATGAGATAGGTAGAACAATCTCCTTCCCAGCACTAATGCTAAATCATGTTATCAGAGCAGTGCTTGAAAAGGAGACCTGTAACATTTCTTTTCTGCATGCCTCCATCTCCTCTTGTCATGCGTTTAGAGGTGTAAGTATTGTCTTTGCTGATAGGTTCAGGAGATTTAACTTTCTTGTGCAATGCTATCTGCTTCAAGGCTTCTACTGTTTATATCGTGCTTACGAATGCCAGCTGCAGACCAGAAATCACCAATATGTGCCTAGGCTTGGATAAGAGACAAAGGTAAAACCAGTCACTGGCAGTTAAATCATTTGGGCTGATACCAGCTGCATCTTCCCAATGAAGATGGGAAGCAACAGGAGTTATTAACAGTCCTAGGGGGTTCTCTGTTGCTGGGTGTTTTTTACATGTGAGTGGATGCTTTTGTAGAAGAGACAGAAATTGATTCAAAGTAGTGTTCTAGATTGTGATATTTAAAAAAAAAACCACTGCTTTTTCTGCAGAACTGTAATTGTGACTCAAAAATACAGATAAAATCAGCAATAAGGGAAACATACAATGAATAAATAAGGGGCAGACTGGAAAGGCAAAAGTAGGTAAGATTAAGTTCCGTTTAAACAGTCCACAGCACTCATGGAGGAAAATTTCTGTAGCAACTGAAAGACAAAAATAAACATTCACAACACAGTGTAAGCTCTGCTGCAGGCATATATGCTGACATTTTTGTTTTTTCACTTTTCTGGATTTTTCTTTCTGCACAGCTTTAGTTCTCAGATTGTCAGACACCAAAACCACATTCCCCCAATTAACAAATCAGCTTGTTTAACTTGCTCAGAAGATCCACAGATGGATTATTTCAACAAAAGACACAATAAAGAGATTCATTATAAAGGTCACAAATGAAAAAAATTACTGTTTCTCCTGGTTTCAAAGCAGATTCTTACCACCTCAGTTTGCAAAGTCTAAGCAGGGCACATCAAGATTCCTTGATATTACTGAATCATGGGGGGCAGTTTTCACAGCAAATAAAGGGATATTAACTTTTTTCAGCATATGGAAGCCACAACATCTTATAACTCAGCTAAAGTTGTTAAGAACTGAAATCAACCAACACAATACCATCTCAAGGGTTTCAAGATGAGTTTTTAATGCATTCTGCAAATAAAATCATGTTGATTTCTTTCAGAAACAATGAAAAAATCCATCTACTCTTGCTAATAAAACCACAGTATATCTCACTACAGTTATGGGATGTAAATTAAATTTATTTTTCACAAAATAAATTATATTATGTCAAGTTGCTAGAGTGAACAATAGTTATTGTCGGGAAATAGGTTCAGATAAGTTGTACAAACAACACTTCCTCCCTTAGATTTTCCCAAATTGAAATTGCAGATTGTGGCCTAGGGACAAAGTGTGCCCTGAGTTCTGGAAGCAATGGGAGATTCAGTTCTGGCTCGTTTCCTTGGGGTCTCAAAGGGTGTGAAACTGCCCTCAGCAGACCAAGCCCACGAATGTTCCCTGCTTGCTTTTGTCCTGAGCCAGTCCTGCAGGAAATCAGTCATTGTTTTTAGTGATGCTACCCGCAGTACTTTGCTGTTCTTCAGACAAGGTGTCTGCACAGAAGCAATTATAGCATGGGTTACAAAAAACCATTTCATCTGCATTGTCTCGTAGCTGCAGAGCTCCTGAGGGGGGGACTATGTCCACCAAAGCCCTGATAGAGCACCTATTAGGCTCACTTCAACAGCGTGAAGGACTTGGGTCTTTTTTTGTGTATGGTCCTCAGCAGAGGAACAGCAATGGAAATAACATCAGCTGCCCGATGCAAAACATCTGATCAGGCTGTTTTGTCTAACAGCATAAAGCATAAACCAGCAACGCTGTGCTCTCCGGTTGCATTGGCTTCTGGTTTCCCTGTGGGGAGGGACCCTCTGGCTGACAGTAACTCTAGACTCCGCAAACCTCTTCTCTGCATTTACTGCTATTAAAACAAATAATGAGCACAGTAGCACAAGTCTTTCCTAATTTCACGAATAAAGCATATCAGTAACTAGATTTTCCTTTCTTCCCATACAGCTAAGCCAGTACCGCAAGAGTAACAGAAAGCAGAGAGTTTTGCTCAGGCTGGATGAAACACAAAGTCTAATGAACATCCAGTAGGCAAGGGTCAGATGGTCAGCTGGAGGGATATGACTGTAGAAAGAGTCCAGCCACAAGGGACTGTTTCGTTTTCTAGATCAGTTATTCAAAGCCTGATGGTGCATTTAGGGAATTTCCCAGAGGGAATGAGGAAGAGGATGAGAAGCTGTTGGACCATGTGGCTGCTTCTGCCTGTCCCCTCTCGCCATCATGTTTCCAGGTGGCATGAGTGTCTGGAGTGTCTCAGCACTGCTGCCAGGGTGCAAGGAAGAGACAGACACCATTACTCAGGTTCCTTGTGTTGGTTACTGGGGATCATTTCACCCCACTCTGTGTGTCCATCTCCCACCTACTGCCCGAATCATGTTGGAGAAAAGATGGCACAAGCCGTTCTGCTGTCATCCTCCAGTTCTCCAGATGCCTGAGGTCCCTTTCCTTATCCCTTTTCTCTTCTCAGGCAGGTAACTAGCTCAACAAAAACTAGTAAGTAGAATATTTTCTTCTGCAGCTATTTACCAAAGTATCTGCAGAATTGTATGCAGCATGCATTGGTCATTAGCAATTGCCCTGTAGTTCCAGGAAGGCATTTTAATCAGTTAATAAATAAATACAGTTCCTTAAGTAACAGTTATTATCTAAAACACCTACGCACAGATTATTTTTGCTGTTCAAAGTCACCTTCAAAGTTATTGGCTAAAAAAGGTCATACATAAAGAGTCTCTCACTCCAGCTGTGATTTGAATGTTTCATGTTCTCAGGCTGAAATGAGAAATAAGCCCTAAAACGATGTTATAGGAACTTGCGCCAACTTTCTTCTGGAAAATAATTATTATTAAGTCTAGGATACGTCTTCTGAGCTGAATTCACTGAGCTTTCTGAACAAAAGCTTACATTTGAAGATTAAGGCGGTGCAGTTAATCATGTTTAAACACCATTAGGACAATAAGGTCAGCTCTGGCACTGCAGGAGAAGTCACTCAGTCCTGTACATGCTCTGCAGCCGGAGAGTCCTCAAACCAGGACACTATGTCTTCCAATGTTTTTAAAATTTAAATTTGGCAGTGAGGTTTTGTTGGTAATTTATGCAGAGAAAGGTTCCATTTCATTAAACGCAATTGTGTCACCTCCAGAAACCTACTGCTCCCACTTCAGAAAAGGTGCAGTTTCACAGTTGGCTTAAAATGCTCTAAGACACATTGCTGCTAATAGAAGATGGTGTCATCCTCCCACCCCAAGCCCTGGACTACCTTTTATGCATCAGCACCAGCAACTAAGTGACTGCAAGGCAAGACTACTAATAGTTTTATTGCTGGTTTAATTTTCAGACAGGTGAGCAAACTGGACCAATTTACCATACAACCATGGGAGACTGCTATTGCCTAAATAAAGCAATTAGTAAAAATGTGTAGCTGGGGTAGGAGAAAGGAAATGGGCTAAAATGAGGGTAAACCCACTCTTTTGAAAAACAATGTAGTATTATATCAAATTATGCTGAATGAAATATTACATCTTAAGTGATCTGCAAACGCAGATGGCCTCAGGCTTCAGTTCCACAAGGACATTTTGCCAGAAAAATATCTGTGCTGCAAAGAAAACAGGTCCTACTCTTCCCTGTGCTGTTCCCTCCCTTGCAATGGCCAAACATTCATTTGAATTTTGGGGATGTGAATTGCACGTCCCCAAAAGTGAACAGTTTGGAAGTGGTTTTTTTTTTATTTTTATTCTAATGTTACAGCAACAGTTTATCCTATAATCTGGTTTAGGTGGCAGTTTGCAGAAAAAAAGATCCAGAGCTAGTCATCAATCATAAACTGAATATGAGTCAACAGTACCATGCTGTTGTGAAAAAGACAGACGTTAGATGAAGCTCTGTAAGCAGGAGTGTATCCTGCAAGACAGGTGACGTCACCCTCCTGCTCTCCTCAGAGCCGGCGAGGACTCGGAGCAAACGACGTGTCCAGCTGTGGGCACTGTATCAAGAGAGACATGGACCTCCTGGAGTGAGACCCAGAAAGGGATGTGGTGACGATGAGTTGTCCGGAAACAGGGCCAAGGGAAGGCTGCGCAGTGGTTTAACCTGGAGGAAGGAAGACATGGCGACAGTCTTCTGAAAGGTAAAAGGCAGCTGCAAACAAGGACTAGCCTGTTCTCCGTGTCCCATGAGGGCATGGAGGGACAGATGATTAACATCCCAGGAAGGAAGATTCAGTTTATACATTAAGGGAAAACTCCTAAAGGTAAGGTTAGCTCATCACTCGAATAGACGGTGTGGAGCATCTGGGAAAAAATCCAAAGTCTTGGAGACCTCTGAGGCTGGGGAGATAAACATCAGCCAGGGACGATGCTGGCTTTGCTGAGTCTGCCTAGGGAAGGGAGGGGATTAGCTTTTTAAGTCCTTCCAAGCTCTGCGAGTTCAACGTATCCTACTTAGTGTGTACATGTGGGGTTTTATACACACATGAATGAATAACAAATTCCTACATTATGTACTACTATCTCTGTGTTTTTGCAATTATTGTAACAAGCCCTGTGATTTCAGTAGTCAGGGAAGACTGGGTTTCCTGAAAAAACCTTTCTTAAAGGCTAGAGAGTATAAGTGATTTTCTTCTTGTTGTCACAATAGGAAAAAATCTTTGGAACTGCTTAAGGACAAAAAGATCAGAGGGTGTTCATGCTTGTAGGACATGAATTTGATGATGTATATCTTTTCTGTTTCTTACAACATTACCTAAATGATAAAACTGTCTTCTAGACCAAGAGTTACTTGGGTCTTTTCAGCACAAGCTTCACCCCCCTTCAAGAATTTGAAGCAGAGAGGTTGAGGGGAGAGCCATATGCTCTATTTTTGCTAATGAATTTAAAGCCTTTTTGAAAGATACCGAAGAGAGGAGGACAAAGAGCACTGAGAACAGACTACTTTAAGTCAGGACTAGCAGTTAGTCACAGACAACATCACATCATTAATATGCACTCAGCCTGCGAGCGCTACAGCAATAACAAATCCACATCGACGGGGCTCAGCAAATACAGTTCAGAACAGACACAGCATCAGCCAGACCTTTTTGCAAGGTCGGTGAATAGGTCTGTTGGGGGCCGCACGTACAGAGTATTTATGGCCAAGCAGCATAAGCCATGGCAGGGTTATGCGTGCACAAACTCGTGCAAGTTTGTAACATACAGAACTGAAGGAGATGCCGCTGAAGATGCTGTTTTTGTAAACGAGAGGTGGCAGAGCAGTGCCTTTGCCAGCTGGGTTACCTCCTCAGACAGGGATGATGAAACAGCACTGCCTTCAACCCCAAGGATGACTACGGTCTGGCTTTTCTATGCAACCCTATAAATGGGTTTGCATGGGCTATATCAAAAAGAGGATTTTGTTTTCCAGGCCCTTCGAGTCTTTATGGTCTCCTTTTAAAAAACAAACAAACAAACAACAAAATGAAAACAAAACAAACAAAACAAAAAAACCCTCCAAACCTCTCAAGATAGAGGAAAATGAGTTATCAAGTTTGTACACCTGTTTTGTGGACATGTGCCTAAGTGCTACTATATACCGATTGATTCATTTGGGGGAGGCAGGAAGCAGTTGTAACTCTTCTATCCATATGTGACGTGGTTTCCTGCATTATGACACTACATATCCACTGGCTTCGTGTTTTTTCAAATACTTTTTATTTTGAGTATATGATTGTCTTTACCGCAAACTGTGTTTAGCCAAAACTTTCAATATAATTGATTATAATGAAAAATGTGTTTGGGGAATAAACTCTTGTTTCTCATGCAAATAGATTCATATTTCTGCTCAGTTTTTCTGGGTAGATGAGCACTGCAGGAAATCTGTACATAGCTGTATTTTTCTTTGATTAATTAATAACATTAGCTTAGAAAAGGGTGTTTTAGAGGTAGCAGAATAAATAAGCACTTTGAGACTTTATTATCTTTCCTGAATATTTTCTTTATGAAGTGTTTTGCTCTATCTGGAAAGAAAATAGCAGAGAAAATGACAGCAGTGAATATTATGAAGAAGTCTAAATGAAACCAGCATGCTGCTACTTCATAATTGTGTTTCATCCTTGCCTACCAAACCCGTTTACCTAACTTGTTTTCTTGTCTTTTCCTCAGTTATGTTAGTACTTCTAATTTTAACAGCAATTCTGATGCATATATGTTAAGAGACTTATATAATTTATACAGTACATCCCAGTAAGGCTGACAATGTACAGCTCACAGCTCAATTCAAGCTAGAGCAATAATTCAAGAAAGCATAGAATAACCGTGTGAAGAGAAATGAAATCAGAACAATACTTTTAATATAAATTATATAGATTTCATCTATATTTCATCTCCATTTTTATGTAATAACTCAATTTTAGTCATATCTGATGGCTCTAATTTTAGGCAATTAATATCTTTTAACTGTTACAGAAGAAGGGATTTTGATGAAAAAAAGACGGAGTGGCATAGAACAATAAAACCACCATCTTATATATAACTATCTGTATATATATGTGACATATGCAAATGTGAGTCAATCATTTATCACAGTTATAAAGTATTCTCGCAGCCATAGATGAACAGGCAATTGCAGCATGACCAAATTAGTCCAACTGTGATGGTTGCCTAAAGCTCCTGCAAGCATGTAGGTAGGATTAATCACGTAGGATTCATTTCATTCCTACCTACAGAGTAAGGAGCAAAAATCTGCAGGAAAACTCTTGACACATTTTGCTTTTAAAAATGTTGTCTTCTGATCGTTTAAGTACACTGTCGCTAGTACCATAGATGGGCTGGAACAGGGGCAATGAGATGCTAAATGCACCAGCCTAAGATGGTTTGCACTTGGAGGATTCCCAGGAGGGGAGTTTCTCCCTTTTTTTTTGAGCTTTATGCCAGAGAAAGATGGCTGTAAATGGGAGGGAATGTGACTCAACAGATGTGTGTGGCATGCTGGCCTCCTTCATGTTATTTCTCTTCCCCCTTCCCATAGCTGTATGTGTTATGAAACTTTTTAAAAACAGACAGGCTGCATTCACTCATTTACATTGTCTACTGACCGGATAGCAGATAACAATTCAGAGATAAGTGAGCAATCATTTACTCTAGTGGAAATTTTATAACTTGGAGGAGGATTCGTCCTCATTACTGTTTTACTGAATATGAACCAGTGACCCGAGGGCATGAAGCTCTGTAACCCGTTACTAATTCCACAAGCCATTCACTTACCTGACTAACAGCATTTTAAAAGTTTCTCTGAAAAAGAGATTGGAAAACTTTCAGTACGTGAATATTGGAGGGACTGAGAGGAATAACTTGGAGTTATGCCCCCTCGTGCACAAACCCCAAACTCCATGCAGCCAAGCTGGCTGCCTTCTTTTGATGCTACCTGAGAAACACATAACAAAATACTTATCAAAACAATTTCAATTCATCTTGTGTCTGCCAAGAAAGGGTCCTATACTCTAGACCTCTCATTTTCCTTTCTTTCAATTACACTGCTTGTCGACTTGCATTACAGATGAGTAACACAGAAACATAAAGACATACCCTCAGGAAGAAAAAAAATTCAGTTTCATAGGATGAAGATGCTTAATCATACATAGTAATTACATCAGCAAGTGTAACAACTGTAATATCCTAGAACACTCCTTAAATCAAATGGCAGTAACATTTAAAAGGGAAATACATACATGAACAATTATTAAAGATAATTACAATCCATATTAAGAAAGTGTATCTAATACATATATAATAGAAAGCTGTCTGTCAAAAATCTCAGACACTGTTTCTTTGGGATACAAGTTAAAACTTTCTGAGAAATCAGAACACTGTAGATACCATGGAGAAGTACATGGGATGTACTTTCCTTCCACAGTCTGGCAGAATGGGACAACCTGTCATCTGATGCTCTTCCAGTGATTTCTCACTGACATACCTCAAAGTGATTTACAAATAAGTTCATGTATTTATTCCCACTGGATTGAAACTGAGGCGCATGGAAATGCTGTAACATCCCTAAGGCCAGTGACTTTCATCTCCAGGGAGAACAAAGGTGTCTTGAGTTCTTCATGCTAGAAGTGGCAGTGCTTTGTCTAAAGGTGTGGTTCATAAAATAAAAAAATAAAAAAAAAAAATCCGTTCAACTAGCAGTAAACATTTTGAGGACAGGATAGTATTTGACCTCAGACATTTTAGAAGAATTTGGAAATATGTAAGACCCTTTGACTTTTGCAAAACCAAACAAAAAATACCTGAATTTTCCAGGCTGCTTAAATAGTTGGACAATACAATTTACCTAATCCATTTCTTCCCCAGAGTTTTGGAGAATAATCTTTTCAGAGATTTCTGCACTGAGCACAATTGATGATGGACACATTTTTTTTAAATCTTAAAATTGGGAAAATGTTTCTCACCCGGTCTTACACTGTAGGTTTCATACCCTTATTTTAGCTATGCTGCAGCCTCATGTACCCATAGGATGTGTTAATTCCAGATCTTTGTTGCTTTTCATGAAGAAAACTCTAAGGCATTACCTGATAAGCCTTTACTAAAGTCTGACAAAACTTTTACGTGATAGCTATATCTGATCTATATATCTACACGTATGTCAGAAATTTAGAATTAGTTCTCCAAAGCCATTATATACCACAGCAAAAACCAGAAACAGTATAAATCAACACGAGAAGTATTTTCACGTTGCCTCTTTCTTTGGTAAAAAAAAATGCCACTCAAACAAGAAATAATCTTACTTGAAATTCTCAAATATTATAAATCTAATTTTATTATTGATACAAGAAAATAGGACGTCAATTTGGAATAAATATACTTTTCAGCTCCCCTCACTACCACAAATATTAACAAGGTTGTGTTAATACTCAAAACAATACAACTGACCCAAGAAGACAAACAAACAACAACAGTAACAGTAATACAAATGGGTGAACACAAATTTTATTTTTTTAAATGGTAAAATTATTTTTCACTTACTTTCTTATTATACATTCAAGAGGAACCTACTCATGAAATAAGTCGTGACTTATTTCTGCATTAAAAAAGACCAAGTGTATTTTTGTATGGATTCAGGCCTTTATTCACTTCAGCAAGCAACACTAGTAGCTTTGTGACAAGTACAATATATGTTATTTTTATATTCTGTTTAAAAAACATATACATTAATATGAAGTGCAATTAATAGACTTCGACATTGGAAAGCATTCTACTATAAATGATGAAGTTATAAATGTTTTCTATGATGTTTGTAGCTGGATACAGTTTTGATTTTTAAGTTTTTATTATGTTTCTCTGAGCTAATTTTTGTCCTTTGTTCTTTTCCTCTTTTTTTTTTTTTTTTTTCTCCCAGAAAAATATACTCCAGAGCTCCTAAGCAGCTACAAAGGTTATCAGCTGAGAATCTGAACAACATATATCCAGACCAGGAGGAATGTGCATTAGCAACAGCAGGTCAGAAATTACAGATACCTGCTATCCACTTTCCACCTCAGCAGAAATCCCCAAAACAAACCGTGACTAACATTAAGCTTAATTTCTTTACTCTTGTTAAGCAAGACTGTTGTTTAGTATCTTTTCACTTGCATGTGTGGGGTGCTAACACTGGCTCAGATCACTGTTGTCAGGGCTGCTCTGCCTACAGCCTTTTAAGATTTTTTTCTGCTGTTGCACACATTTTCTCCAGGCATTTGTACAGTCCCAGCTGCATCTGAATGGATTCATTAAAATGGTTTTCAATGTATTGCATCTGTATCAAATATAAATGCAATGTTCTCATAAAAAGGCATTGTCTTAGAAATTTCACAAGATCTTGAGATGATGTGGGTATCCTGCAACGTTTGATTTCTGTTAAGGGAACAGCGGATTCCATTTCCCATAAAACTGATTTTTATGGTATATGGGTCTGCCTACCTACATAGTAAGGTGCTGTACTTCTGAAAGCTGCTCAGCTGCATAATACATTAAATGTCTCTTTCAAGTTGACTATGGGGAATGTTACTTCTAGTTTATCAAACCTGTTTCTGTTGAATTATGCACCCTTGTGGCAGATTATTTGCAGGCTTTATGCCAGATGGATAGAATTCTCTGTATCAGTATTGAGCCTTGTAAACATCACAAATTCTTCCCAGGGTTACTTACTTATTCCAGATGGCACCCGCTGCACCCTCTGTATCTTTCTTCCAATCTGTGGGGCTTACTTTTTCCCAAGAAAAGAGAATGCTTTACTAATTTACACATTTTTTCTATTTTTATGCCAATATGTGAGAATATCTTGACAGAATAAGCAAAAAGTGATTTGCATTTATACTCAGTTCACATTGAATAAGATTATACTCAGTTCACGTTGAATAAGAAAAAAAGGAAATTTTATCCTACTATGTCGTTTTAATTCTGAAGTCATTTTCCTAGTTACCAAGGGCTTTCTGAAAGTTAGAGTAATCATAGCCTAGTGTCTGCTGAACCCTTTACTTGCAAGAGCTCAGTCATCAGGCTGTCTCTCTTGACTCACATTTGGAGAGCATTATGAAATCTGTGTTATGACACACCAATGTCTTTGGAACATTTAAAGTACTAATTTAAGCTATCTCCCAAGAATGTCAAGGCAGTTTCATGCTTTGGCTATTTGTGAGCTGTAGGACAATACCACACTAATCACAGGCTCTGTGAAATTCATATTACACAGCTCTCAGAATAGGGAAAAAGGCAGTTATCTCAACTAACTTTAAAAATCGGGGCTCAGCTCTGACAGTCATATTCCCACTAAGTGAGTAGCTGCCTCAATACGAAAATTTTAGCCATGTGAAGATAGTTTAAAAATATTATTTTCACTATGCTTTGCATCATAAATCAGGAGCTTAGTTTATGTCTGTTGTATCTGTATTACATGAAATACTTCCGGAACTTTTAATTAACCGAGTATGTCTGGCTATCTTTAAACTTTGGTCAGCAAGCTGAATACTGGCTCTTCCCTTTTAATCCCAGTTAGTGAACCTTGGCTGTCACTGGAGCAAAGGAACCAGCTGAAAACAGGCTTAAGGAGAAAAGCTGTCTGTCTTTTCTCCCCTGTGTGATTTTAGTGCTGATTTGGACTATCGGCATCTCTGCATTAGAAATGCCACTTTCTTTTTCTGTATTACCCTTGATTGAATCCTTTCACTTCGCGTGCTGTATTTAACTGACCCTACCTGACTCTCCTCTTCCACTCCCTACCAGCCTCCTCAATCTGCCCCCCCTCCGTGTATCGCTCTCTTCTTCCTGCTTCAGGGTCCCACTCTTACCCCCAGGATCTCGGTGGGTGATTTCCACCTCTTTACCAACCACCTGGTTTTCCAGCCTTGCCCAGCAGCCACGACTCTGTCGCTCCCAACTTTGCCTTCTCC
>VYXH01004802.1:283094-324658 GCA_013397275.1 Burhinus bistriatus
AAGGCAATGACGGAATGCACTTTATTTTTTCTTTTCCATTAAGATATTAGTATATTTTTTTCCTTCAGAAGGATATTTGCTTCAAAGCAAATGCTTTTAAAAGCACAGTACCTTTCTTAATATTAACAAACTGCATAAAGCATGAATCAGTGGGAATGGGATCCCATATTCTGGGAATATGGGATCAAATTGAGTACGTTGCAGATATTAAATGATTTGTAGGGGGAGTTTTTATTTTTAAAGAAAAGTGTTTTGATCTCCCTCTGTTTTTAGAAGAGTTTTTGTAAATGCCAAACAGGTGTTGCTATCCACTCTGATTTCACATTTCAGAAAAAAGACAGATTTATTGAGAAAAACAACAATGTGGAAGCTGAGTTTCACGCCAGCAGATTAGGACATGGAAATACTACATGTGAAAAGCTCAAATTCTGGTATTAGTTAAACTGTTTCTTCCTGCAGGAACCGTAGGCTGTAAACAAGTGCAGCTCCCAACAAGTCCTGTATTGTGACAATGACAGACTTGATAAGAATGAATTTCAGCTTTTGTTTCAGAAACTCTGGAATGAGAATGGCTTTGTCTCAGCGAGTGGCTAGTCTCTTTGAAAAGTAAAATCAAATGCCTAAAATTTATGCTTTGTGCAGTGTTTCATAGGAGGCTGGCAATTGTCATCCAGCAAGTTCACAGACTTTTTTTTTAAATCCTATTGGAAACATATGAATAGAGGAATGTAAATGTTGTTATTATTATGGTCGGCATTGGGAGGAGGCCTGTATGTTAGTTTCTTTCATAACTGTGGATTGAATACATGGAAATGTTCTGATACAGTTATTAATAACTGTCTTAGTGTATTTAAGCTTGTAAATGTTATACGATTTGAGCAGAGTCTATTCTTTGTATGTTGCCTGCAATAATCTTCCTCCCACTTAGCAAAATTAAATGCAGTATTAAGTCCATGTCCCCACAGATTAACAGAATCCAATTATTTGAATTTTTTCTGCTTACTGTAGCTCTGTATTTTATAAAGGACATAGTGGTTTTGTTTGAAACCTCTCTATTTTAATAGAGAGGTTTGAAAACTCTCTTTTTAAATTGGCATATGCCACCAACAGGTTTTGCTGTACCTCACTGCTAATTCAGTGTATTTAAAACCTAGCAACAGCACTTAAAGGTCATTTTTTTCTGAAGATATAATGAATTAGAAGTTCATCTCTTCACTTTTATTGGGCAAAAAACCCCCTGTGTTGTTCAGCATCTTCTGTCTGTTTTATGTAGTAGATAGCTGAGGAGTGGTGTTATCTTTTCGGCAAGATAGCTTGCCACCTTAAGATGTAATATTGTCCATAAATCTTACTGTTTGCATGTGGGCAAGTAACTCCCTGAGATGTTTCACTGCAAAGGTCCACCAGAGATGCCTGTGTTTTAGAAACTTCCCGCAGCATTTAAAAAAAAAAAAAAAAGATTAATTTGTCTTCTCAGTATCTGAGAAGAAAGAAAGTAATTGTTTTTTTTTTCCCTCTCTAAACTCGTGTTGGTTTTTTGGGGGGGTGGACTATCTTCAACAGAATGAGTTGATTAAAAAAGATGGCCAGTGGGAAAGTTTTAAGATGCTAGTGGTACTGGGATTAGTGTTTCTGTAAGACCCTCTCAGAAAAGAGTCTCTAAATGGTTTCTTGCATGAAGACAACTTTGGGGTAACTAGTAACCTCTGTCCCCCCTCCACCATTCGATCACTGTCATGAGACGATATAGTTTGTGGGCACATTCAAGAAATACTTTGGTTCAAACTGTTTTGAGGCGCATTTAAGGAGTAACTGCAAAACGAGTTGCTGAAGTTGCGCTTATGGCAATCTGCATCAAAGTGGCTGCCTCTGGCTCTTCGTGCAGAACTGTAAAGTGAGTTTACGGTGTGCTTTCTGGCCTCAGGCAACAGGCAGTAAATAAATAGAAAAGCATAACCCTTGTGATCTCTGCAGGGACTGAACTTTGCTATTTGATAAATGTTTTGTGTTTACCTGCTTGCTTAGTAATGAGCACATTTTGGGGATAATGAGCAGAAGAGAAAATCTCATGGCTGTATTTACTGCTATTTTGCCAAAATTTAAGCATTTTTTAGGCATTTCATTCTAACTCTTGAAAATGTACGTTTCTGCTGTAGAGTTATGAAATGGGCTGTTTGTAACTACACAAAAGAGGGGAATGAACCCAGATGAGAAGTGAGTTACAGGTAGATCTAGTTTATTTTTGAAACGCCTTCCTCTTGAAAGTTTAGTTAAATCCACACAGAGATAACTCAAAGAATATTGATACCATTCAATAGTTTAATATTTAACCTTTGGCTACCCTAATCCACATCAAGCGTCTTTGGTCAGAAACTGGAGACTGATCCATTGATTTCTGTTCTTGAGTGTCTCTCACGCTTGAAGGTAACAGGCAACCAAAGACACCTCCTGAATATCTTAGACTAAAAAGTAATTAAAAGAGCACTGGGAGTGATCATAAGATGACCAGATTCTGGTGAGACAAAGTTTTATTGAAGAGGAACCATGAGTGAAGTCCTTAAAATTTGTCTGTGAGTTATTGTAAGATCCTAAAAATTACAGTATGCTTTAACAGAAGTGCATACCCCTTAATGAGGTTATTGGAAAAATAATTAGATTCCAAGGCAAATTATATTTGGCAAAGGCTTATTTGTGGAGTTGCTGGGAAATCCTTTTAGCTAACAGGTGAAATGTCAGCAAGTAAAAGTCTGGAATCAGGTTAGAACTAAATTAGAAATGCATCCCGAAGTGGAAAGACTAAAAACGCCACACAAATACTTAGCATGTAAGAAAAATGTGTGCCACCTTCTCAACCTTAAACATCACGCGAACGCTGTGCAAAGTGGCCAGAACCTGTGTACAGCAGTGTAGCTCACAATGATGATGTGAATACTCAAATTACATTTAAAATACAATATCATAACAGTTTAACACAGATTTCATTCTTCCACCAGTCTTATAGTCAATGCTACTGCTTCTTTCATTTTGTCTCCTTTGTTGGCAGAGTTGCATTGATTTTGCTTGATCTGTTTAGGTCCTCAAACGTGAGACGAAATTTGTAGAAAACAAAAGAATTCTGAGCACAAAAATAGCAAGTCAGTCCCTAATCGACTGAATAATTATACTCCATTTATCTTAATTTGCCTTTGTTTAACTTTTGAAATAGGTTTGATGTTTTTCTTCATGATCTAAGCAGACCGGTAAGGCACATACCCTGTTTTCCAGTCACATGCTACCTGTTTTAATTTCTCACCATGTACCTGAATAGAAGATCCAGGCAGAGCTTTTATTTCTGTAGTAATCTGGCAACATTATCAGTCTTTATGTATTCATATATTATGTATTACAGTGTCATCATTAGTAATACAGCAGCATGCTTTTTGACCCACGTGCTGAGGATTTTCCATCCTAAGAATCGGCGTGCACAATGGTTTCTGAATTTGGCCACGTATGTTATAATTACCAGTCTTGTGCATATCACTTGCAGTATGTCTGCATTACTGAGTATTTTTTGTAAAGAGGGAAGGGACGGGGCACGTTTTGGTGCAGCCTGTTATGGATTCCTGGCATTTATGTCTGTATTGCATCTTGAGCAGCTATGGTGTCCAACCCAACTGGTAGTTCATACGCACACCTAGAGAGCTGATTGCTGCAGGACCTTCTACCTGCATTGCAAGCAGGGCACCCTAGGTAGTGTCCCACTGGGTGACTTCCACATATAGCGGAGTAGATTCACACCAAAAAGATCCCCGTCAGTGCAGTAAATCATTAACATAGACCTCATGCAGCTGGTGAAGATCGCAAGGTCTCAAACTACCAATCCACTGCTTTTGGTCATTCTTAGCAGCAGTTTTGCTGCTAGCAGGAGCACACATCTCTAGATCCAGTGCTTCAAAGCAAGTTTGGTACCACGGCTGCTGCGAAGTCTGAGGCAACACTAACCGGTTTTTCAGTGTGAATGTTACAAGCGTTCTCACTTTGTACCTCCTCAAGTGGTGATGGACTGGCCAAATTTAGGTACTCTTTGGTGGATCTGCTGGGGAAGGTGTGGGTAGATTTTGTCTGGATTGAAAACAATGTTGATGTTTGTTGCCTGATTGTTGATCAGCCACGGCAATTCAGAAAGACGGTGTCATCTGCCTGTTCACACAGTTGAAGAAAAATGAGATTCCACATAGTCTCTCTTTTCAGTTTTTTCTGTTTACCAGCCATTACTGATGCTGAAGATTGATTGAGGGAGAGGGTTTTTTTTTAAAACGGTGCCTCTGCACTAGATGTCTAGGAACATATGCTTACAATCCAGCTTCCAATTTTTTATTTACCAATCCCGTAAGGTTTTCTGTTTGAGGTACAGAATCAGTATCTATAGAAGCAGAGGCTTCCCCAATTCAATCCAGCCATTTCAATAGACCTATTGTATTTTCCGTGAGCTTAGAACTAACTGAGTTTTATTAGGAAGTGTTTATAAGGTACCAATTCTGAATTGAGATATATTGTCATAAGTGATCTTACTTTCACTGTTTTACAGTAGAAACATTTTGTTGTGGCAGCTGTAATTAGTTCCACTGCTTCTTTTGAAAAAACATATTGTGTTTTAGGAGTTAAATGCTATAACTGTTGAAAGTAACCTGGATTATATGCTGTCTCCCTCTTATAGCTCTCCCCTTTCTTCTCATGGCACTGTGGAACAGTGACTTTTGTCCAGTTTGTGACTGTGGTATAATGGCTGAGTAACAGAAATTAACTGCTAATTAATCATTCTGCAGTTTTGACCTAGTGTGATTCAAGTTCCTTAACTACTGCAAGATTTCCATTGCAGTACAGTGTGTCCTTTGCAATCTTTTGAACTCTGCAAACTCATTACAGTGTTGTTTTTTTAAAAATTTGTGCCTCTATTTAACATGCTTTCAATAAATTGTAAACTTTCTGTAAATGTCTATATACTTGCAGTAGTGGAATGCAGAGTGGGATGCTGGTCATGCAACTTTAGGTGCCCCACACTATTGCAGACAGTGGAGTCCTAGCAAGTAGAGTCAGTGAAGTCTAGAGAATTGGTCATCCCGTCCTAACTTAGATGTCTACATTTGTTAAACTGAACAGACCCACCAAGTGTAGTGACTAAATCTTGGTTGATTGTTGAACTCAGATATCTGGCTTACATGTAGATACCTGTGTCCTGGGCACTTCAGACAGTTTTCTGTTGCTGTCATGGGGAACATCTTTTGGTTTTTCACCCCGCCAACCATAAGATTTGAGTGTTCATGGCTGTAGAAAAAGTTCTGAAATCTACCGTGCTGGATCCTAAAACACACTGCTTTCTTGCTGTTTTATGTTTGATGTTTTAGATATATGCTGGATCCTCACATGTTGGAAGTTTAGGATGATTACAGGTGACCACTGGTTCTTTTTCTTTCTGCTTTCTGTTCACTTCATCTCCCTTACACAAGTTGTTGCTCCTGTTTCAGCAAATGCCAAAGATTTTATGTTCTTCTCTGGAATTGTGGAGATCATGTTCAACAACTTGGACAGAATCTCTCTGATGTCCTCCAGAATGAAATCAGGAATTCATTTTTAACCCCATGCATTCATGGATGCTCAGGCATGACAAGAAAATTGCAACCTTCTTTTGCACTAGTCATATTCTCTTCCATATGGCACTCTAAGAACAATTTTAGAGAAATAGTAAAAGTACTTTTTCCTAATAAATCTGTTGGGGAGAATTTAAAAGTTGTGGGCCAGCTGCAGAGCTCTCTTAAGAGAAAGATGGAAGAAAGACTGACAGAAGAGTGGAGGGATCCAACATTCATAGGTGTGCAATATCATCACTACTCATGCAGATATTTGTGTGTACAGATGAAGGGAAGAACAGTACTAAATGGCACTGAGGTGATAATACTGCTATTGCATTTGGTAGCGTAAGTATTACCTGCTCTTAGGGCTTGACCAGGAACATCAAGCAAATGAGGGCTCCTGGGATGGTACTCAGCCTTATATGTGCAATTTTCAAGGTATATTTGTTGGTTTTGTGACTGTGAGGTCTCTTGGTTGTAGCTTTCTTGGCCCAGGAAGAGTATGGTAACTGAAGAGAATACCAAGTCTGCTGAGGAACAGTGACAGGGAGAAGATCCAGGTGAACTGGTGCTTCTAGAGTCTGAATCTTCCAGACTTCCAGAATCCAGAAATCTCAGTATTTCTGTGACAGCAGATGGGAAGCGTAACGCCTGCTGGAGAGGTACATGCCTTCTCACTCTAGTGGTTATCCCACAGGAGGATACTAGCCAGCTGCTGCTATCGCAATGCCAGCTCAGTGTAAGGTCCAAGGGCTGGAGCAAAGTCTCTGGTCCTGCAGCAGCTCCTTGAAAGTATTAGTGCGTGTTTTCTGTCTTTTTTGCTTTTCTGTGAAGTCCCAGGAGTTGTGTGCGTGGAGTGTAGGAACAGGTGGTAGGGATGCAGGATCAAGCACCCAACAGTCAGAGGAGGACAGAACCAAGGCTTCTTGAGCAGCCCAGCAGTCATGCTCTCTTCTGTGTTGTGATGTGCTCTGCAGTTTCAGGAGACACATTTATTTCCTCGTACTCCTTTCTCATAAAGCATTCAAAAGAAAAATTGCAATTAATATCCTGAAGGGGCTCATTTCCTATAGGGCTTTTCTGTTTTCCCCCCCTCCTTTTCTGAGCATTTTTAGTACGTGAGGCATGAGACTGCAGGAAGAGAAAGATGATTTCATGGTAAAATCAGAGCACACCTGTGGGGACTGGATTCTGTCTTTTGCCTAGGATCTCTGTGAAAAATTGGACAAACTACATCCACAAGGTGTTTTACGGTAATTAATCATTCCTTATTTTTGGGACCTAGCTTGGCACAAAAGCTGGGCACGCAAGGGTAGAACTGATCTCTGTGAAAGTCGCTGTTAAAATAAATAAAAGTGCCCTTTAAGTACCAAAGGCCGATGTTTTTTCAGATCAGGCATCCAAACTGAGTTGCACCTGAAACTGCTGGATTTTGTGCTGACCATGTTTGCAGTAATTCCGTTTTACCTCACTGGCTATTGTGAAAGTAAATGTGTTAATTCTAAGGAAGTATCTGAATGACGTCACAAAAAGTGTCATAGGATATCATGTAAGAAGTTTCTGGACTCTGCTGATTAGTGTGCAATAGATAAAGCAGAAAGACATGCATTCAAGAATCAAGGTAAAGCAAAACACGAAATCATGTCTCACTTGTATGTGCGAACTGAACTAGGATCTCCTGAAAGAAGAATCGTGTAATAAAGGACTGCAATCATTATGCTTGCACACATGGGACTGAATTAACAATGCACAAGGCAGCCTCAAACATGGCACTTCTCCTGACCTCTGTGTACCTGGCTTTGTAATCTAATGCCAAAAACTAAAAAAAAAAAACCCAAACCAAAAACCCCTCCAAAAAAAACAAAATAAAAACCAACATGAAATTGTTGTACAAGTGCATGTTAAAAAATGAAGCTTTTTGAGCCACATGATTTATGTTACAGAAAACAGCCAGATACAGACAATTCATTTTGGTGCAGATTTGTTATTGTAATAGGTGTAAGCTTGCAGGCGCTAGACTAGGGTTTTTCTCATATTTTTGCTGCCTGCTGCAGATGGAAGTTTCGTAAGTGCATTACTTGGTGGCCTGAGGGAAAGCCTAGCTAGCTGGTGTCCNGAATGCTGCACTGCATTCTTGTAGCTTAGCAGCAGATAAACTTGGCTGCATGCCAGCAAAGTGAACGAAGTAAAGGCAGCCACTCAGATGTACTTGACAATTTAGAGTAATGCCAAGTGGTTCCATGTGAAATAAATAAATAGATAGATTTACCTTTTATAGAAGCGGGGGGTGGGGTGGGGGGGGAAGGAAGTATCTTCTCAGCTCTGATTTTAAATAGCTTTTCTTAAAGACAATAGTCTTTCTTCAATTACCTCTTTGATTATTTTATTTTTACTTTTTTGAAGACATTTGAATGTGTGTGCGTCTTATGTGTGTTCATAGGCTGGGTGATACGGAGCAGAGGGATGGTTATTTGGGTTATGTATGTCCTGGGTGCATTTGCTTCCTGAGCCCCTCACTCCCTGTGGCCTCCTGGTGAATCAGTTTCTTGACTGCCTTACTGCTGTAGTAGTAAAACAGGCCTAATAGTGCTTCCCATATGCTAGCATATGGGTAACACCATCTGTATGGGGATATTTGTTTATCCTTGCAGTATTTTAGGGTGTTCATCTGTGGCTTATTGGGTGAACACAGAAGTGGTTCCCGAGTTAGTCATAAGGTATCATGTGCGTGTTTCTGCACACAGGAAAAGCACATGGTAAGACCTGAGAAGTGCCTAACGCGGAAATCTACAGCTGGGATATTCCTCTTGTAATTCATGACGTTATTTCCCTCTGCCACTGTGATCTGTTGGGTACACCTTGCAGAGTTGTCCTTCCAGGCAAAATGCTCTCACTATTCCCGTTGACCTCAATTGTACAACTTAGTTTCAGGCAGTTCAGTCTGGATGCCCTTAGCTGAAATTGGAAAGAGTTTCTTTCTCATTATTTTTTTGTGTGAATAAGTTATTTGTAATTATAACAGATCCTCTTAAAACTTCTTACCCTAGAAGGGTGTTTCTTCTCTGTCAAGACTTGTGATTTTCGTGATCATTGAAATTCATTGCTAGGCTAATACTACATGGTTGTACACACATTTGCTTCATCTTTCTGGTCCTCTTCTTTGAGTCTTTCACTTCTTTGTGTAAATTTCAAACTGCTTTTGTTTTGTCTTCTTGGTCTGGTTTCTACCCCACAAATGTTAATGCAGTGCTTCTGAGCTGTCTCATGTGCAGTGCTGGGAACACTGTATGAGTTTGCTTCGTCTCTGTGTGTTTCTCATTCAGATCATACTAGAAAATGACTCAATGTACTAGCAAGAGGGAACGCATGAACAAAAACAAGTACCTGTGTAAGACTTACTTCATCACGTGTGTCCTTTCTCACGGCATCTCTAATGTATTGTGTCCTACTCGTGTAACTGCTTCAGTAGCTTCCAGGGCAACATCATTTTATTTCTTGGTCTGCTGAGAGATCCTGACTTTCTACTGTTGTTTTCAAGGTGGGTGGAGAAGTGTAACCAACCAAGTCTTCTTATCCTGACAGTGGTACAGTGCACAGGAGGTTACTTAAAAAACAAAAGAGGTCATGTGCTTTATGCAGCTTCCATGCAACAAGCTTGGAAGAAGGTACTGTGGTGCGAGCCCCAAAGAGCTGTTGTAGACAGTGCACTACAAGGTGTGGATTATACCTGAGAGAGTACAGCTGTAGTAACTGTAATCTCACCGGGAGTCCTTAGGTGTTCACCTTCACATGGCTTCTGTCTCATGCTTGCGGGATGGTGTCCCATAGTGGACACTCTTGCGACCACAGTCCACTTTGTGATTCAGCCGCTTTCTTTAACTCATGTCTTGGCTACTTGGTCTTGCTATTGCCAGATTTCCATACCTTTAATTTTCTGGGTGAGGTACTAGATCTCTAGGGTGTAGGGAGTGCGTAAGACCTTGGGTGGGGACCTAATGAGTTGGCTACATGACAAGTGTAACAGCAAATGTTGGGTCTGCGTTAAATGGCTTGTAGGATAAGCTAAATGTCCAGAAGGAGCCCTAATGATTTGCTTTGCAAAGGTCACACAGCAATTCAAGTAATTTTGAAAGCAATTCTGATTTTTATCTCTAATGTTGTTTTTTGACCTCTGTGGTGGGGTATGAAATTTGTTAAGTAAAACAGCAAAAACATGCAGCATCCAAGGCATCTCATCTTTTTGAATTGTGTTTTTTCACCTTTCCTAATATGTTTAGATGTTTGGACTTTGCCTCCTTACTATAATGTCTCTATTTGGCAGTTACGTGCAGTAAAAATAGATCTTCTTTTCTGTAAATTACTCCAGTTCAGTTTAAACATTCAAAATCTTCTAAATTCTAGAATAACTCAGGAACACAACTGTCTTTGACTTTGAATCCATCCATAGTCTTTAGTGATGTCTTAATGCAGTCCAGTGGTATCCAGACTTTTTGCTTGAGTGAACCTCCTATTGTATGCTCAAAGACTTGAATACCTTAAAATGATTGTGGTGACTGGGAGAAGTTCCTGAAGACTGGAAGAGAGCAGGTATCACTCATATCTTCAAGGAGGGCGAAAAGGAAGATCCAGGGAAGTACAGGCCAGTCAGTGTCACCATAGTCTCTGGGAAGGTGGTGAAGAAAATCCTGCTGGAAAGGATTTCCACACACATGAGGACAAGAAGGTGATTGGAAGTGGTCAGCGTGGATTTACAAAGGGGAAATCATGCGTGATCAAGCTGATAGCATTCCACAATGAGGTGATTGCCTTGGTGGACGAGAGGAAAGCAGTGGACTTGACTTCAGTAAAGTCTTTGATGCTGCCTCCCATTAACATCATCACTGTAGACAGCTGACAATGTATGGGTTAGATAAGTGGGCAGTCATGTGGATTGAAAACTGGCTGAACGACCAGGCACAGAGGACAAGTAAAAGATGATGTTGAGCCTTCACCCAGGACATTTAGTTCTAAGACAGAACTGTTGGCCCAAATAGTAGGATTTTTTTTTTGTAAGGGAAAACCGCAAGGCTTCCCACTTCACTTTCTTAATTTTCCTCTCTGCTTATTGTCAGGAAGCAAAATCACGGGTGAAAAGAAATAGATATGCCAGGACATTGTTTTAGGTTGCTATACAGTGATCAGTCTTACTTTTCTTTCTCTGGAAGAAATTTACTATTGGCTTAGCATCTTAGCTGATCTTTTACTGAGAACCATAATAAAAATCTGAATTCAGAATTTCCAAGAGTTTTCTGAGAAGTAAAAAGATGACAATTCTTTCTGGCTTTTTGTGCTTGTGATGTACTTTTTTTTTTCTTTTTGCATACATCAATGTAGCATGTATGTGGCATGTATTTTCTACTTCAGTTCTTTTCTGTTTTCTGGGGGAGTGAGAAAGGTTGTTTTGTTTTTAATCATTTCCCATCTGATTTATATTTGAAGTAGTCATTCTGGTTTGGCAAACGTTTAAATTGTAGCAGGAGAAAATTGTGCAACTGGAATAAGCTTAACTTTAAACTTCTTGCGCTAATGTGCAGAATGTGATATAACTGTTGCTAACTAAAGCTGCAGCCTTTTTTCCTTTGCTTGAGGTACTTGGAATATATCCATAATTTGGCGTTTTTTTGCTTTTGTTTTCTCCTTGTGCTGAGCAGTAGTAATATTTGCAAAATACTTAGTTTTTCTACCCTGGGAAATGTAACACAACTTTCGGTCTTCTTCAGGCTGTATTTATTATACAGACAGAAGGAAGGAGGGGAAAGTGGTTGTTAAGCTTTAGTATATTGAAGAAACTGTCAGAAGGGCTAGGGTGTTATGTCTTTGTTACCCTTTTTCTTCCCGAGTTTCCCCTTACCCTTTACTTCTCTGTACTGTTTATTCAGGTGGCTTTTTCTTCTTTTTCTAATCTTCTTCAGCCGCCTGGGATATTTTTGGGGAATACCTATTCAGTAGTGAAGCTGCATAATGTATAAAACTGGAACACCCCCAAGCAAAGCTAAGCATTTTAAGGGTTTCTTCCTATTCCACTTACATTTATAAAAATGCATGAGTGGTGATTCTTACATCAAAAGCATAGAAATAAGCATCTCTCCTTTACCATGTGTATATCTGATATAATTTCACTGGAGTAGATCATTTAAATGAAGTGACTTCAGAGTTTAGGCTCTTCTAAATATATCAAGTGGGACCAGGTGCCTGATCTGCTTTAATACCATGTACCTTTTATTAGTGGTTGATCAGCTGCCATTTCCATTTATATTTCCTGATATTCTTTCTTGATTCAAGGTTATTTTTAAGCAACCCAGGTCAGGAAGGATGTGAGTAGGGTGGAGTGCTGTGGGAAATGTGGACAACTAATGGAAATCATATTTGGAAGAGAGTTTTGGGAGCTTCCAAAGAAGTGTATTCAAATGTAATTGACTCATTTGATTAAAAATGCTTATCAGAATCAGGCTGCCCCCCTTACCCTCTTAAAAAACCCTGAGTGTAGCTACAGCAAATGATTTAATTGTCACTGAGTAATACTTGTGTCACTAACAGTATCCAGTTCTGTGTGTACTGTATATATGACCTGCAGCTTTTATTATGGGTTACTCATGTTGTGAGAATGTCATTGTATGTTAATTTTTAGTTATCATTTGGGATAGTGGAATATGTCAAATCTGCTTGAAACACCAGCAGTTTTCCATGAACTATTTGAGAAAAGCACAAGGCTACTAAGGTACAAATATGGGAAGTTTCAGCCTAGAATTGTTGGCATGCCCTCTCTTGTTTTTAACTTTGGGATTACAATGTGGCACAACGAGGTATGACATAACATTGTTTCTTGGATGCTTTTTTTAAAATTAAGGACTTAAAAGGGAGCAACTAGTTTATTGAGGTACATAAAACCCATTTTGTCACAGAGGGTGGGCATATCTGTTTACTGTGTTTAGATTGAACAAAACTGTCTCACAGAACAAATTTTTATGATTATAGCTGTCAGTAGACTATAAAAACCCTCTCTACCAGAAAATCAAGACTGGCACTGAAAAGTCTCAATTCCTCTTCTCTTTCCTGGTCTGCACCTTTTCCTCCATCAGGCAGCTGTACTGGAAATCTTTGATCTCTCACTGCCATAATGAAGTCCTCTTTGACAGGCAAGAGTAACTGCAGGTTTTTATTATGCAGATGACGTTAGCTGTTCCTAAAGCTATCCTCTCCAAGTAACTGAGAAGATATGCCGTATTGTAAACTGCCCTGTGATTAATGGATTCATGTGCTGGTCAGAGCCTTGCTACCCCCATGCTGCTTTGATGTTACCCTTGTGTTGGACAACCTGTGAGTTCATCCCTGTTCCTGGGCGTGGTGGGTGTGGGGACAACGTTGTTTGTGTATGTGTAATCAAAAATATCCAAATACCCCTAGCAAAGAACCTCTTCCTGTTAGGTAGTAACAGCAAATTTATTTAGCAGGTTTGATTCATTTCAACCTGTAGCAGCCATTTGGGTATACAGAAAGCCTTAATCAATTCCAGTGCACTCTGTTAAATACTCAGAGAAGCTAAATTAGAAGATACTGCTTGTAAGTGGAAGAGCCAAAGCTGTGTAACTGAAGGCGTCTTAGAGCTAGGCATGCTTAGCTTACCATACATAGACACAGGAAGGCACAGTAAGATACAGCAGACATTCCAGATTGGATTAAATGGAAGTGTTGGCACCTGTTAGCATAATAAACACAGAGGAGACAGGAAAAGTCCTTGTGATCAGTAAAACAAAATATACAATATGGACTTAGAAGCATGGAGTGATGCACTTTTTTTGTTGTTGATGTTGTTACTGAAAACTGCTCTGAGGATGTCCTTAAACTTAGCACTTGAAATACTTGTTTTAAAAACTTATGCTGAATTAATTGTTCTTATGTGCTTGTTAAGCAACATCACTTAATTTTTTGAAACATTTGCCAATACTCTAAGTTGTTTCCAGAGCTGGAATGTACTGGGGTCTGTAGGTGAATTCAAGTGTTTTAAAAATACCTTTTTTTGCATATTATTAAATATTTCATAAAATTAATACATTTAGTGTAATTAAATATTAAATATATTAATATTTAGAGCATGGCAGCAAACCTCAAAGTTTTGGAAACCTCCTAAGTTATGTTTCCAAAGTAAACCATCTCTCGTCACCTACAAGAGCTCCTTCTTGCAGTCCTGAAATGTACTTCATGAATTGTACTTCATTTAATCGTCTCCTTTAAATGTATTTTATGAAGTTTTGCCTATATAACTCCTGTCATCAGGGACTTCCAAATGTGGTAGTAATAATTCCTACTTGTACTTGGCACCCATCACACACTCAAAGTTGCTCAGTGTTTTTTAAATTAATATGTAACTTCTATCACTAACACAGGTCATGTGTTAAAAATAATGCTTGCACATCTCCTTTATGGTTAGCCACATTACTAGCAAGCCAAGTAGGTTTTACAGTATCAGTTGATAGCAAGAATAATAGGATTGCTTTAAGTATATACTATCATCTAATGTATTAAAAAAAAAAAAAAGTCTTGAAAACTTGCATTAAAATTGGTTTCCTAGTCACACACCTACACTCAGATCTGAAAACCAATGTCTGGTGCCTTGCCTGAGGTGTTCTGATGGTTGCAGAATGTTGGATAACTGACAGTTATGGCACTCTTACGTAGCTAAACATTTCACAATAAATAATAAATCTTTGAGGTCTCCCTTCTGATTTCCTGTATTCTAGTGATGTATCCTTGTCTTGATGTGGAGAAACGCTGCTGCCTCCTCTCAATTCAGTGTGAACCCTCACTGTTTTCTTGAGACAGTGTTGATATCCAGGCCATTAAGGTACTTACCTACAATTTATTTGAGAGCTTTTCCATGCTGAGGGTTGCATATGGCTAGAGACCTTTCATTTTAGAGTATTTTTTGTTGTAATAAATGAAAGGGATTGTCATGTTTCTGTAGTGGTGTCATGTGGTGCAATTTATTGTTAGCAGATAATGTTTACATCTTGACTTCCTAGCCTGAAAGATGGGTGAGGTCAAAAATACCAACAAAGCTATGCAACTCGGTTGTGTTTACGTGGCTCAAGGCAGATCACTCTGTGTTTGCTTTAGCTCGTGTGGACAAGGAGGTTTGTCGTTATGGTACACAGAGTACCTTTTAAAAAATATTTAGGAACTGAGAGCACTAGATAACTTCTGAAAAGGTGGCACACACTTCAAGTATCAACCCTGTTCAATAAATCAGACTTAATTACGTGCCATTCATAATTGTTATGTAATTCATTTTACAGAATGCTAGCTTCATTCTTGTAACAGTAGCAAGAGTTGAGTATTGATTATGTCAATGTAAGCTTGACCACCATAGATCAAAAGTTCATTGAGCCCGGTCCCCGCTCTCTCTTAGTGTCGACAGCTGATGGCTGGATAAGTGTATCATAACAGGACATGTGTGATGCTTTCCACAAATGCTGTCTTAGACTCTAGTAACTTGCAGTCCTGATATCCTGAGGTGACATTCATGCCTTAGCAGTTAATAGCCATTTTTCGTCTCACACTTTGCAAAGAATCCCCACATACTTACTTCTAGAGTCTCCAATGGCTGTTGCAAGTAGTTTGAAGGCTCACTGCACATTGTCATAAAGAAGTACCTTTTGATTTTTAATCAGCGTCTTAATGTTGTACTGTTCAGGGCTGATGAATCTCCTGCAGCTTCATGCTGCCATGTCCCACCAGTATCAAGGCACACAGCTTCCTGCATCAGTGCACACACAAAACCTGGGTGTTCAGTACACTCAGATCAACACAAACACTTAGCACTGATGCAAACCCAAACATCACCAGTGGCCTCATCCTGTTTCCCACTCTGGCTAATCAAGGTGAAGGTCTGTTAGTGGGAAATGATACATCTTTACAGTATGAATCCTTCCAGAAAATGGCCTAGAAACAGTTCATCCAGTGGCTGGTTCTTGGATCCTCTTTCACAGAATCACAGAATCATAGAAAGGTTTGGGTTGGAAGGGACCTTAAAGATCATCTAGTTCCAACCCCCCTGTCATGAGCAGGGACACTTCCTGCTAGACCGGATTGCTCAAAGCCCCATCCAGCCTGGCCCTGAACACTGTGAGACTCACCTATCCAGCCCAGACTTACTTCTGTATTGATAGCTGGCTGCCAGGTGACTTCTGCTCACTGGCTTGTGTGACTTGATATTCACTAGCAGTCACATTCAATACAATTGCTGGCACCACAGACACATGGGCCCCTGTGACCTGTGGTCTGTCATCCAGCTGATGGCCCTTAGAGCTCTGTACACATACATGCACACAGATACAGAGTCACCTCATCCAGGAAAATAGTTAGAAATGGAGTTTAAGGTGAAAACGGGAGACACTGCGGTGATCAAGCACAGGGCATGGACAGGCAGATGTACTGGCCAGCCTGGCCCCTTCTATCAGCTTATTCCTTTATTTCCCTGTGCTTACTCACCTGTTTCCCTGCCTTTGGTTCCTCCTGTAGTCATTCCATAACAAGTCTTGTACAATCCCAGAATGCTCTTCCCTGCTTCCCATATCAAAGTGTCCTACTCCTGTAGGCAGCATTCTCAGACTGAAAGGTGATCTGGAGAGCCTTTCCACTGACTTGTCTGGATGGGTTTCTCACAATAGGTTCTCTCATCTTTTCCCCCTCCATTTTATTCCAGGTTGAAGAATCCCAGCGTGTATAAACATAATCGTACACAGGAACCATTCTGCACCTTTCAGTTTGTTTCATTGCAGTTCTCTGTAACGTAGAGCTCTGCCCTCTCCTTTCTCAGATGGAGAATCATAGAATCACAGAATGGTTTGTGTTGGAAGGGACCTTGGAAGATCATCTAGTTCCAACTCCCCTGCCTTGGGCAGGGGCATCTTCCACTAGACCAGGTTGCTCAAAGCTCCATCCAGCCTGACTTTGAACACTTCCAGGGATGGGGCATCAACAACTTCTCTGGGCAGTCTGATCCAGTGTCTCACCATCCTCACTGTAAAAGATGTCTTCCTTATGTCCCATCTAAGTCTACCCTTTTTCAGTTTAAAGCCATTTCCCCTTGTCCTGTCACTACAGGGCTTGGTAAAAAGTCTTTCTCCATCTTTCTTATAAGCCCCCTTTATATATTGAAAGAGCACAATAAGGTCTTCCTGGAGCCTTCTCATCTCCGGGCTGAACAACCCCACCTCTCTCAATCTGTCNGCATAAGGCTTGCATGGGCCCACTCCTCCAGCCTGTCCATGTCCCTCTGGATGGCATCCCTTCCTCAAGTGAATCAACTGCACCACTCAGCTTGGTGGCATCAAGCCAGGATGTACCTATCACTGAAAATGTAGTTTGGCCATTTATATACATTATAGCATAGGACCATTTTCTGTTTTGCTCCCATGCTTTTCCCAGAATGTCTTTCTGATTCGTACCAAGCCACAGACCTGAGGTTTTCCATAACAGCCCCAAGGCCCGATTAGTGCATAGTCAGCTCAGGGCTTATTATCGTGCCTGTAAAGTACAGATTGTCTTTCACCATATACTTCTTTTGCTATTTATTTACATTGAATTTCAGCTGTAAGGCTTTCCTGTAGGTATTCAGAGGCAGTCTTGTTCTGTGCTACCTTGAATAATTTACTGTGGCAAGAAAACTTTGTTTTGGACATAAGACGCTATGTTTTGTTGGTGATTTTTTTTTTTTTTTTGGTAAAGGAAAGGTGACTTAGATGTTAAGAAAATACATTGTACGGCAATTAAAATGTAGTTATTATTTTTACTATAGATTTGCCTGCCACTAGCATAACATGATACATCTAAATTTCAGCCACGCTTATGACTGAAGTTCAGTATATCAAAATTAGTCTTAAAGTAATTCTAGTTCAGGTAGTAGACTAGTCATAACATTACTAGATTTTGTGTGACTAACTGCCTGGGCATTCATTCAGTGTCAATAAATGCTTATTTACTTTTATTATAGATGGCTATTCTGAGTATTTTCTATTTTTTTAACGTATATAACAAAATTTGGCAGAAGTCCACTGTGAACATTTCTGGAACCACAAAATAAGATTCTCACTGCTAAATGAAAAAGCTGCTAGCATGTAGTTTTCTGTGTGTTTTTAAATAAAAGAAAGGTTGAATGCGTCTTATGCACACACGGAAAAAATGTGTCTACCTTAAAAATCAATGCCCCCTTTTGTTATGAAACTATTTTGTATGTTTAAGTCATGGTGTGGGAAAATAATTGTTTGTAAAACTGACATATTTAAATTTTATGCAATGTATCTGATTCACATAATTGACTGGAAAAATCTTTTGTGTGTCATTGCAGTTCTGAATAACAGTCCTATGTGTGCAAACAAACATTGAAGTGGTGGTGATCCTGTGTCAAAAATAGTTCATTAGATTCAGTGCTGAGTCTTAACAGTAATCATTACTAGTCTGACAAATGATACACCATAATTTTAGTAACATGAGCCCAAAGTGTCAGGTCATCATTCATGTGTATCTAAATACATGAGCAGCAAAGTGCTTTTTTCGAGAGGAATAGTGAGGAATCTGGGAAATTTGGACCAATGCTAGCTGAAAGTGTAAGACAGTTAAGTAGCCTCCACAGGACCAGGTTCTTTTTGTTGTTGTTGTTGTTTCAGTTACCTGCTGTGAGAATTTTGCTAACCTGAAATGAGCTCTTTTTCACAATTCCTTCAGGGTCAAGTCTGTCCGCGGCGAAGAAGATTTTGCCACACCAGTGTTACAAACTGTGCCTATGCCCCATAAACAGTTGTTGTTTTTTCCAAGCTCTGGTATTCTGCCCACCAGAGTGGAATGGCATGCCCTTCTGCAGGGGCATGAGGGTGTGCAGAAGTGTTTTAAACTGCTGTGTCTTCATTATGCCCAGTACCTGCTCTGCTAGTACAGTTGGTATTCTTGCCACGCTTTAGCAATACTGCCGTGTGTGGGTTGTAATGGGCTAGGAGTGGCCAAGCAAGATGCTAGCAGCTTCTTCCTCCACAAGCTGCCCGTAAGTAGTCTTTCTGCGGAGGCTGTGTTGTGTGACTAGCACAGGAAGTCCTGACTAATATGGCCCCTAAGCAACAGAAGGAGATGAAGTTGCAGAATTTCTTCACAGAAGGGGTTGTCAGGCATTAGAACAAGCTGCCCAGGGAAGTGGTTGAGTCGTCATCCCTGGAGGTATTTAAAAGACAGGTAGATGTGGTGCTGAGGGACATGGTTTAGTGATGGTTTTGGCAGTGTAAGGTTGATGGTTGGTCTCAATCATCCTAAAGGTCCCTTCCAGTCTAGCCGATTCTGTGATTCCATGATTCTATAAGTTGCTGAGACCACCACTGTTGACTGCTTTATGACTTGGTGTCTGTGGTGCATCCCAGTTGGGCAGGAAATCTCTGATGCTCATCCTCTTCAGATATTCTGGCTCATCTACCAGCTATTAGCCCGTGCTGGAGATGGGTTACTGACCTAGATGAATGCTTGCTTTGTGCCGCTATGGCCATTTAATTACTAAATTGACTGGCACTTGGTTGACTCTTAGGAAGTTCCCCCATTATATTAAAATTTTTTTCCTAATATTTTTCATGTCTACAAAAATCTTCATAAATTGATACCAAATGATTTTTTTCATTTCTTTGATTTGTTTTATGAGTCAGCCTAATATGTAGCATGTAGTATTTATTTTCCCTAATATTCAAGGATGGAAAAAAAATATTATAGCAGGTGTAAAATACAAAATTTATTTTCTTTACGGTGCATGTATATTGCATCAGAATTACAAAACATGTCTATTGATCTATGTTTGCACTTGTTTTATGTTTTGTGGTTTCTTTTTTCCAGAGGTAATAAATACAATCTTTAGTACCTTTGAATAATGGGTTTTCTCTTCTGTACCCTGAGTATTTGGCAGTTTCTTTTTAGTTTTCGCAATCTGATATGAAACACTAGCTCCGGGCCTGCTCCTCAAATCTGCGTGCAGGTTATTTTAAAACCTTTGTGATGAGGGCAACATAGAGTGGAGGTGGTACATGGAAGGGGTTGAGCAAAGAGAACAATTATTTTGTGTGCTAGGACCTTCAGCATGCGATGGATTTTCAGTGTCTAGAAACTTGTTTGGGAGTTAATGCAGGAACTAAGAAGATTAGGAAGAAATGATGGTTGATGCTGACTGGAATCACATCATTTTAACCTCACTGTAAGTGAAATCAGTGTCAGATTTAAGACCCCAAATTCCTCTGCATTTAGTTGTTTTGCCATTTATTTCAGTGATGATAAGATTTCAGCCTGGCAGTCATAATTTAGCCAGCTAAATAAGAGGACCGATTGCTAGGAGTTAAACACCCGCTATTCTTAATTATTCTAGTAGAGCCAATAGTGCTGTATGATCAGTGTTTTACAGAGGCATTTTGAAAACCTTCATCCCAGCTCTCCGTCTAGCTATGTACATAGCTGTCTTTGGATTACTGACCTTCTTAGCAGGACATGGTGTTTTCTTGTATGCCAACCCCAAATTATACTGGGACATCTGTCACCTTGTTATATTGCAGGCTCGCTTTCAGCTTGTTTTGTTAGAACTCTGTTTTATAACTGCTTTAGCTTAATGACATTATGATTACTTTGCTGCGTACTTTAGAAGAACAAGAATAAATTGCTCTTCAGTGTTTCAAATCTAAATGGCAGTCATTTAGCTGGAGCAATGGTATAGATTGGTACCTACGTTGTGGAAGTTTAAAAAATGATGAGATATAAATATTTACAAGAGATGGGTCTCAGTGGTAACTTGAAATATCTAAAAAGCAAACCTTTAAAAATGTAGAGAGCTGTGACACTGCTTCTAATGTTAAGGTTTGTTAAACAATTCAAGCTGTTGTTCTAATAGAAAAATACCACCTTTTTAATGACTGAGAAGTAAACACGGTTAATTGTGCTGCAAGAACAAAATATGTACATACCTCTTAAGAAAAGTCATCCCCTTGCAGCACTGGTCGTGCAAGTAAAGCATTTACATACCGTGTTTTGTAACACCACATGCCTTTCTTTTAAAATTACTGAAGGAAAGTAACTCTTGCATCTCAATCGCAGAGTAGCCACTGAAAGCAGCCATTAATGGCAGCCACTAGGAGTTGTGTTTTGATAACTTTATTGCCCGTTTTCTGCAAAAGGTTGTTCTTCCCCCTTTCCCTGCATCATTTAAGAACTAACAAGTGGCTATGGTCACAGACAAGATAACAGATAGGTGGCTAATTTGAGCCAGGATAGCAAAACCTATAACCACAACATGTGACTGCCTGCTGTATTCTGTTTATACAGAAATTATTTTCTAACACTGTTATACACCATGTTTTTACTCAGCAGGTTCTGAGAGACAACCGTAGCTTGTCTTCATAGCGCCAACAATGTTTTGTTGTAAAGAAAAGGAGTGGGAGCAGAATAAAAATGATCCCTTGGGTCTTGTTGACTGAGTTTAAACTAGGTTGCATGCTTATTGATTGCGTTTTGAATACAAAAGATGGAAGATGTGAAACAAGCTTTCACATGCCACAGCTTACACTGGAGCTGTTTGCTTACAGCATCTCATTCCCCAGCTCACGCAAGACCTGGGTCACTGGGTCGGCACTCAGACTTCTCTGTGCATCCCTCCTGCTCCATCCAGAACTGAGGGTTGTGGACTGCAGCATGCTGTCAGCTCTACAGTAAACTAGCCTTCTTGTTCTGTATCTTGATGAGGATTGTTGTCTTTGTATCTAAGCAGTGAGGAATTAAGGCATCATTAAAGGTTGCACTCCCTCAAACAAGTGTACCAGAGTAGTTGCCAAAGTCAGAGTGGTACCTTTGCTTTGGGTAGTAGTGTTCCAGGTCAGTTCTGCACGGTTGGATCGTGCAGAACTCCTTCACAAAATTCTTGATGCAAATTTGTCTGTATACAATGATAGTGAGGGAATGTCACTTCGAAGCTAGAATTTTGTTGAAACAGTATTCTCCCTCTTCTCATTTTCCTCCCTTACTGCAGCTGGCTACATCCTTTGTGTTTCTGTAGCAGGCAAGTAAATTCACACAGTTTTAATGCTGCATCTTTTTTAACATGGGAATACAGAACTATAATGCTACAAGACAGTATATACAGGAATGCACTGTAAACATCTCTATAGAAACAAATGTTTCCCCAGGTGTGTTCAAAATGTGAACTTTGAAACTTCTAGCTTTAGTTATCAAAAGCACTGTAGCTACTTTTGCATTGTTTTATCTTTGGCAATGATAATTTTACGGGTTTGACAGGGATTGTTTTGTGGGTTTCTTTCTTCTTTATAAGAAACCTGAATGAGGTTATCTTTCTGACATCACATCAGGCAGTAGGATAGCAATCTCCATAATTACTACAACTTCTGCAGTAGAAGTAGTATCCCATTTTTATGCAACTGATAGAACAAAGAGGTTCTTAATTTTTAACATCACAAAAGTTAGAGAGGAGGTGTCAGAAGTAGAAGTGTAAGAATGAAAGAAAGCAGGATAGGAATCCAGGGAGGGTTTCCGTGGATCCTAGTCTTCAACTTTTTGTTAGTATCATTTTGCATAGAAAAAGTAGTTTCAAAAGACCTGAAAAACCCTTATTGAATTTACTACATTTTTTCCATGTGTGATTGAGAACATAGTTTTTGGCTGGTTTGATTTCGTAACTCACATTATCTGCTGACTCACAGTGAAACGTTTGGCTTTCAACGGAGTTGCATTAAACTTCATTGGTCTATAGGGCTACGGTGGCTCAAAGATGCCAGGTGTGGTGCCTCTCACCTTTTCTTGTATATCTTCACTACCCACTGCTCCAGCTGCAACTGAGAGCCATGTGTCCTGGAACACATATGACCATAGACCCATTGTGGAAATATAGCTTGGATAAGGAGTACACCTGTATGAGGTAGGAGCTGCATTACCATTCCCTTTAGGCACGTATAGGTTGGTGTGGAACAGGCTTCAAACAAAGTGGTTTTTTCATTGGTCCATCACAATTGATTGATTCAACACAAAGTGCTAAATGCTTTTGTTTTCCTTTGATTTTATGTTTCTAAGTAATTCTTGACATGATAAAACATTAGAATTTCCTGTAGGTAGAAGGGTGGTTTTTTGCCCTGTTACTACCCTCCACCCCTGCATCGCCCAACTCTGGTGTAAATCAAAGTAGAAGATGTAAGCAGTATTTTTCCTCTTACTAGAAATATTCTTCAAAAAAAGATGACTTAAGGAATATTTTGTCCGTTGCTGCAGAAAAAAATCTGTTAAGTTTCCAGTAAGAAAGCGGGGGAGGCTTTTAACTGACCTGAAAGCTGTAGCTGATTTACTACTGTATTTTGACATTATGCCTTGTATGCCTGTTAGTGCACAAAATTATGTTCTTTTATAGTTTCCTTAGTACAGGGAATGCCTCTTTTCTTGTTATCAGTGGCGAAACTGGATAGCTTTTCAATCCTTACACACTACTGTATGTGTCTATGCCTTTGAAAACGATAATATTCATGTGGGCCACAAAGCTCCAAACATGAGAGAATTGTGAGAAGAGAAATTGAATTTTTGGCATAGTCTTCCCACAATACATTCCAGTGAGTTAAAACCAAAAAACAACAGGAACTGTTTGTATTTAGATGCAGCTATTGGTGATAAACTGCTTCTCAGATATTTTGGTTGAAACTGATGGCTTGAAGATGTGGTGGTGTTTTTCTGTGTGTATATTTTTTAAAAAAGGATTAATTTTGGTTAAATTAAAAGAAAAAAGGCAATTTGTATTTTGTGTGAGAGGGAAAATAATTTCAGTTAAAAATCAGACATTTATGTGCAAATGAAAAAAAGAAATGTAAAGCAAATTGAATTTTGGCATTGGCCATGTGAACACTTCTTTGATCATTCAGGCTTTACTATTATATTACATAGAAAATGTGAATCATGAATATAATTTTGAAAAACTCCAGTAGAATAGCAGAGGTCATAACTTCTAAAACTTGATATTGGCACCACTAAAAGAAAGTGCAATAACATCCTTTGAAATCATTCTGTTTGTATTCAAGCTGAAGCTGATTTGGTTGCTCTGCTTTATTTGCCATCCTAGATTTTTCCAGAATTTGTTATGAAAAGTGTTGTGAAACAAACAGTAGAAAGCAGAGCGTTACTTAAGACAAAAGTTTCTTTGATTGTATGGCAAGTTCAAGACCTAATGGACTGCACATTTCTGTCAAACTGGCAAGAAATCAATAACATTTGGCCATTACCCTGCTGCAAAGGAAAGATCAGGATGCTGTTTTGCACTTCTTGCGCCAAGGCTTCGTAGGATTTATTGTAGAATAGCAACAACGCTATTCTGTCATGGGAAGGTTTTCCTGTTCAAAGACGATCTCCCTCAGGAAATGAAAATCTCTTTGTTTATTCAGGTTAGCTTGAGAAAGCTATCACTGCTGGGGATGCGGCTTCACATAGAAAGCAAAATTTGAGGTTGCATAAGAAGGAGGAACATAAAATATTCTCTTTGTGGAAAATGAACAGAAAATCCCATTGTTCTGCATACAATTTACTCTTTTCTGGGAGAGTGAAAGTGATGCCTGTACTTTTCTGCCCCCTCTTCCTCAACTATTTTGTGACTCTATCTTCTCCAAAATGATGATGCCAGCTTAGAACTGCTCTCTGTTCTCACTGTCACTGACTCCTTGCAGGCAAGTGACGTTTGACCAGCGGTCCTGTGTACGCTTTGAAATTCTCAAAACATATGTCTGTGGACAGCCGGATCAGGCTTTACTGCCACCCAGAGTGTAGCAGTACTGCTACCCAGGCAGGACAGCCTGATAGCAAAGTGGCTGGCTTGAGGTGGCATGGCCATGGTCACTGAGCCTGAGCAGCACCTATGACTCTGAAACAGAGTTCTGCTTTGTCCTTGGCAGCTTTGTTACAAGTCTGCACTGGTAGCTGCTGACTTCCTGCAGAAAATATTTCAAAAAGTCTGTAAAAGAACATGGTATCAATTTAAATGTATGTAATACGAAATGCCATCACAAACTGTGTTGTTTAGAGAATGAAACCGTGCTGCATGCACCTTACCCTGAGTAACAAAACAGAGCGTGATCTCAGAAGAGCTAGTGGTGACGCTGCTCAAATGCTGATGCGATCCAGGAGTTGCGGAACATCTGGAAATGTCTCAGTTATCAGGAAGGTGCTTCCAAAGGTCAGCATTAGCCAATACAGTGCCAGAATACTCTCATCAGATGGAAAGGAAACTCATGCCTGGCATGAATAAAAAGGTTCTTCAACTTTTCTATCACAAATCCTTTGGTAAACACACTGTGCAAAAAAAGCATCACACCTGTTTGCTTGACACCAGAATTGCCATAGCTCCAGGGAAAAAAAGAGTTGATGAAAGTGTATTATCAGTAAATAGCTTTTTGAAAGTAGTTCTGTAACTCCTTTTGGTGTATTTGCTTTAAGCCCATTTTATTTCCACGCAAGCTAAAAATCAGCACACAAAAGATAGTTTTGGTTCACACTTAGAGCTTTGTTCATGTCATCGCTGAAGGGAGGAGATGCCTGCCATCATACTGCACAGCTGGATAAAGACAGCATTTACAGCATTTATTGGAGTAGGCTGTACAAGCTCCGTTTCCCTGAAGAGGTGGCATTGGTAATAAAATGGTAAAACCTGGTATCTATAGCCAAAGTGGGGCAGTGGGACAGATAACGTTTGTACCTCTTGAAGGTGTTTTGTCAGGATGCGTGTATGTTGCAGTGCTTTTATGTGGTTAAGGACATGACAACTCCAGTGTGTTTCTCTCTCAAAAGATTTTGGTGAGCCCTTCTTCTCCATGCAAACTCAAAGCAAGCTGCAGGTAAATTACCCCTGCGTTAATGAGCCTCGTGAGATTTGGATGTGAACTTCCTTGTTGGAGGAAACCTGTAGCTCCAAAGAGGGAGAACAGCTAGGGATCAGTTCAAAAACTGTTCGCTTCCTCGTTTCCCTTGTTAAGGCAGTCCTTACGGTGGTGTCTTTGAAACACTTGACTTTGGAGTGGAAGAGAAGAAACACTTTCTCACACTCAGAGGTTCAATTAAGGTGTCACTGGTGTTTGAATCGGTAGGAGGTCCTGCCAACGGGTATTAACAGTGGTCCAGGGTGAAATATCTGAGTGTTTAAAGTACTTCAGATTGAATAAACTGCAAAATCTTTGTTACTAACAGAAATCTATTGAATGTATCACAGCTAACGTGATTTGAGAGATAGTAGTAAAAACCTGAAAAGAAAACAGGTGCTATAGTTGCAGTTGGGTAAATTATTGAAAACTTAACGTATGCTTAAGTGGGTCTTTGACAGTAAATATTTTAAAATACGGATTCCATCTCTAATGCTATTGGTTTTATAGTCTGAAAATAATTTTATTTTACGCAAACCATGAACACATTTCAGCATTCTCCAGCCAAATTTTGAAAACCAGTTTTCGACTCACCACTTCTATAATACAATTCAGTTCTCACCCTTCATATAAAATGTTAGTGGATGTGACACTCTTGTCAGTGTGAGGGCTTTTTTTATATATGCAAGGTGGATTAGTTGATTGTATTATTTTTGGTTTACTGGTACAGCATGTCTAAACAACTAAAAGGAAATTTCAGTGAATCTTTATAAAAAAACAGGGGTTGACAATGGATAGTCAGAAGTTGAAATAATACTACTGAGGATTAGGGAAGGATTGCCTTACGGACTGAAATATCTTAATTGTTGCTTGGCCAAGGTGAGGTATGTTGGAGTTTTCTTTTTTTTTTTTTTNGTCACAGAAATTTTCTTGGTGGGTGAGATATGACAGGACTCAACCACTGGATCTTTGATGGCCTGAGACAAGGTAGACGTTTTCTTGCTCTGTGTATCCGAATGTACCCCACATAGTCATGTGATTTTGAGACAGAGCAGTCCAAAGCATTGCCTGGTGGTCTTGAATGTCCAGGTGCGCTAATAGGCTTAGTTATAGTTCCCTCCAAATGCGTAAGCACTACTTTTCTACTTACAGTCTTTAGGGATGAGGTTGGGAAATGTAAGTTTAATGAAGAACTTGTTTCTATGTGAGTTATGGTTAGAGAAGCACTGTTTTCAGCTCTGTGGAGTTCATGGGCTTCTTGAATGCCGTTCTTGGCCTCGTGAGTTTGGTCCAGGTGGGTGGACCAGGCAGCGCTCTTTTTCATGGAGTATGAGTAAATAGAAGATGGAGATCTAGGCAGGAGAACATGCTTCAGGTGTTGGAATAACCTTCTTTTGCTTAAAACTAGATTCTTTCACTTTTCTTCCCAAGTTTTTTACGAGGTTATATCCAGGCTCCAATGCCTAGGGCTAGTTAACCACAGAGTAAGATTGTCAGTGAGCATGGTGACACCAAAAACACATTTTTCCATGTCATAAAATCATTCAGGTTTGATAGGCACTTTTGAAAACACTGTATGTGGCTCTTTGCAGTGGCCTTTTTTTTCCCATCAGAGCCCTGGCAATCTCTGGTGCTCGCGGGTGGACTGCACCAGTCTTGTCCCTTATCTCACAGAATACTGCAGTTGCTTGAAATTTTGAGTGTTTGTTTTTTCTGGAACTGTTTATAGATAGAAGTGATTATATATAACAGAGATGTAACAAGGTCTAGGATGTGCTGACTTATTCTTGCTTCCCTATCGTATATTGGCTCACTTCAGGAGAGAAGCTCTGTTTATAGCAATCTTGAGTTGAACTCCTTTACAGCAGATCTATATTTGGGCATGTTTGCACATATCCTTGTGTCTAAAATGGGCACCATAATTCTTACCTTGTTAGAAGATTCGTTACTGTCTGTAAAGAGCTTTAAAAATCACAAATCCTATGTTTGTATATCTTCAGAATATAATTGGGAAGCTAGCCAATTAATATGCTTCCTAGAAATTAATACTTCAAAATTACCTGCTCTATAAAAATTGTTTATGTGCATTATTTTTATGTGCCCCTCCCCTTTTTTTTTGGCATATGTGATGGTGTTTGCTGAGAGACCCAGGCTCCACTCCTGCAGTACACGCTGTATGGACGCAACCCTCAAAACTGAGGCCCATTATATAATTTTGTTATTTACCTGTTTACTCAGTATTTAAAATGAAGCTGCATATTTTTAGTAGTGAGGATAATTAACTACTTAGAACAATTGAACGTGGGCTCAGGTGGTGTTTCGTTACTTTTTATGTTAGGATTGATTAAGGAGTGTCTGTGTCTCACCTTTATCCTGTATGGTTTGATGCAGGAGCTGTCTAGTGAGATTTTTCAAGCCTGTATTACTTAAGTCATCAGACTAGAAGATTATAAATGTCCCTTCTGGCCTTTAAAGTCTGATCTTTTAATTAAAATACAGGGATGTATTTTGCAGGGCAAAACAAATACTAAGATAGTTTATAGCTGAATTCATGTGAAGGATCTCTGCATCATTATGAGACTTCAGACATGAAAGTTGGATAGCAGGTGCTCTGGCTGCCATTTGGACAAGGAGGGAAACGCTGTCAGTGTATGGAGAAAGGTTAGGGTTGCTAAGAATGGTGAAGGAATGAGAGTGAAAAAAGGACAAAATACAGAAAGCCTAATTTCTGAAAAATATGTAAAACTGCCACAGATTACAGTATTTCCTGTTGTCTCTTTCTGTCTCTTTCCCCCATCTGTCCTTTCTTTGTCACTTTGAACAGCACAGTTTTCTACTAATGTAGCTGTATTGTGCTTAGTTATGTGGTAGGGCTGGAACCTTGATTCCCTTTAGCTGTGCCGTGCTCGAGGAGGGACGAGAACCTGGATTAACTTGACTGTTCATTCCCTCCTCTTTGGCCCCAATGGAAAGGCAGCTAATGACACGCAGGAGAAATGGAGGTAGAGACAAGAAGTGAGGAGCTGTGCCTCCAGCCTCCGTGATGGAATAGGTCATCAGTAAGAATAATGGGATTTCCGTGCTCCTTGTCCATTGCTTGCACTGCAAACATTTCACTACAGGAGATCATGGTCCCAACATGCACCTTACTGACCATTTATTGAACTCTCCACATACAGGTTGAATGTGTGTGTCCTGAAAATGTCTCAAATGACGACTAAAACTAACTCTTTCAAAGGATATGATCTTCCCTTTGCAAGCATAAGGAATATATTATAAAGAAACTGAAGACTGGAAGCGATCTGAGGCAACAAGCGGTAGCTAAAATTTAGAGGTTTTATTGATAAGTGCTCTGTCCTTTTTCCAGTGCTTGGGAAGGTGAGAATCCTAGGAATGGGATTGAAGGCATACAGTGGTGAGCAGAAGGATACCTACACCATTAGGTATTGGGAACTTTATAGAAATTTGGTCTATAGAAAGTATCTTCAGGGCACAGCTACTGTGTCAGTCACCTAAGGAAGTTAGATCTGGAGGTGTTATCAGTGTCAGTCCCAGAAGACCTTACACGTGGGAGGACAGGCTAAGGATATGCAGGAAGGCAGGAGTTCTGGAACGCTGTGAATGTTTACTTGTGAATATACTTGTGTTGGGATGCAGCCTTTCACGTCCCTGCAAAGTTAAATGAGGGGCTTTGTGGATTGCTCGACCAGACTCAAGCATGGTGATAAAGTGCAAGTCCCAGGTCAGTTGCCAAATAGCCTTTAGGAGACCTGTCTCATATACAGAGTTGCCAACAAAATGAGACACTTAACCTGACTGTCCTGAATTCCAGTCCTGTACCTTCTTGATAGACCTTATTTCTGTTCTGTGCAAGGCACTGGAGACAGCAGCTGTAATGACTGTTGGGAGAAGAGGGAAAATGTCCTGCAGCTAGGTAATGCGCAGCCTTCTAAGCAAGCAGCTTGCAGTTTCTGGCAGGAAATTCCCACTGGACAGTGTCAAATGCACTTTGAGGTGATAGTATCCGTGTTCAGTTTATTATTAGTGAATAATTTAGCTGTGCTTACCATGTTGTATGAGTTCCTGTAGGCTTTACTTTGTGAAATTTCCTTTTGTGTGTCAGAATTTTTCCCTGTTGATAAACTACTGCTGAAATACAAATGGTCTGCATTGAAAATATAGCAGACGGGGCCGTATTAGCCTGATTCTTTCATCCATGAAAACAAATGCTATAACCATTGTAATTTGGCATAACTTTGATGCAAGTCAACACAGTTGCAGGAGAATTAAGATCTGCAGTGACCTTTGTGGATTCCTTGATTTTTATTTTACATGCAAGTTGGATATGGTATATTTTTATTGATATAGTAAGAGTTTATAAAACAGGGTACATTTATGTATAATCTCCCTAATTTCAAAATGGCTCATTGCATATTTAAATATAATGACCTCAGAATGCTGTTGCTCTTGGCCCAGACAATATTTGCAGAATGGCTCAGGAAGGTGATTCACTGTCAGATGCCAGAATAGATTTTATGCAGCAGGTTGTAGCTTGATTAATCCAATATTGGTTAAAGAGAGAAGACATCAAGCCACCTCATCTATACAATACAGGGTGTGTATGTGTATATATATATGTATATAAGTATATATTTGGCCAGTGTTAAACCAAAGCCAGAACAGATAACACAGCCCATCTCTGGATCTCCTCAGTGTGGGAGGTGGAGATCCAAAACAATGCCTTCTCAGGTGCTCCTGAGCCAATGGCTTGGCAGCTAAAAGCCTTATTCTCATTTACCTCTGGAAGTTTTTTTCTCTGTAGTCCTGTTCAATACCAGTTTTCTATCTACCAGGGGTGATGAAGTAACATTAAGATGATAAAAAAACCCTTAATCCCTGGGTGCCACCACAAAGAAACACAGAAGCTGAAATACTGCAGTGGCTCTCTACCAGTTTTACAAATTACCTCTTTATTTTTTTAAAGAATCAAAATCCAAACCAAAATATGCAAGAAAAAACCAGACAGTAAGAGCCAACACTTCATGAAAATGCCATTGTATCTTGTTTATAATAAAGTGCGAAGCAATTTGAAGGATTTAAAAGACTCGCATACCATCAAGTGAAGTTTTAATTAGCTCCCATAAGACTATGAGAAAGGCTGTATTTGAGTGGACTAATGGCCCAAGTAGTCTGATATCCTGTCTCACATTGTGGCCATGAGGACATGCTGGGGAAGGCATCAACTTAGGTACTTATTTTACTTTCCCTTTCCCTCTCCTTTGAGATGACTTTAAGCTTCCAGTTATTTTCAGCTTCAGGACTGTTTGAACTGTGAATACGTGAAATCTGCGTGTTCAGTAGCCCACAATTTCTGTACACTGAACTCTCTAGTCTCCCTGCAACCCGTTGACACTTACTGCATTTACCATTTCCTTTGTTAAGGAGCAGCACCGGTTTACTACCAGTTACATGAAGAACCACTTTCTTCTGTTTGTTTTGAAGCTGGTTTCTATGACGTTCATTTAATAATTTTTTTTTTTTTAATTGGAAGGGAGATAGAGCAGTGGATCCCTATCCATCCATTCCGTATCTCTTCTGATTTTGTAGACCCATGTTGTATCCCCAAAGTTGTTCCTTTCTTAGCTTAAATTTTTACTTATACAGATATCTGATTTGGACATATGCAAGCCTTTCCATACCACTTATCTTTTTCTGAACCTTTCCCATTTTATGTTGCCCTTTCTGTGATGGGAGGTCCCAAGCTACTCACAATATTGAAGATGTTTTGTAGCGTAACAGCCTTGTCTACTTTGTTCTGCTTCTTTCCCAATCATCCCTAGCACTCTGGTTTGGTTTTTTTGGCAGCTGATGAGCACTGGGCTGGTGTTTTCATGCAACTTACTCCAGTATTTTACTCCTGAGTAGTAGTTCCGAGCACAGAGCCCATCTTTTCACAGGAGAAGCTTGGAGTGTTTTTCCTTACGTATGTCACTTTACATTTGTGTACAGTTAATTTCATCTGCCATTTTACTGTCCAGTAACTCAGGCGTGTTGAGTCTGCAGTTCTTCATAATAGGTTCTCATCATTACTATCTTGAATAATTAACAAACCTTGTCATCCTTTGTAATGCCTGTCCCAGTCCTCAATGCAATGTCCTGAGGAATTCCTTTGATGACCTTGTTCCATTGTAAGAACTGACAGATGGTCCAGTATTCCAGCTCTGTTTCCTAGCTTTTGATCAGATTTCTTTCTTCCTTTTATCTGTGGTGGGACATTTTTCTTGTAAGTCCTAGATGCTTAAGCGTTTCCCTTAAAATCTGTTGAAAGCATTTTGAAAACCATATCATAGTAATCCAAATGCTTGTTGACCCCTTCAGAGAACCCCACTAGGCTTAGAGGAGATTACATCCTTTTACAAAAGCCATACTGACTCTTCCCAAGTACATCATATTAATTCTGATGTCCACTAATCCTGTTCTCATTATAGCTTCTACTAATTGGTGTGATGTGAACATGAAGTGTATTGGCTTTGTAGATCTCCCTGGGAACCTTAAAAAAATTGTTCCGGTTTTCACCCTCCTGTCATTATTCCATTCTCATGCTAATTTAAAAACAGTGGGCTGTGAATTTCCTGCCAGTTGTAGTGGCACAGCAAGTCTCAAGGCAAAACCGAACCCTGGCATTTACCTTCCCTTGATTCAAGGCACAATGTTCTCCTTCCACTAACATGCTGCTGATCCAGTGATGGGGAGGGATTGTTGTCTTCTCCCCTAAACTTCTCCCTCACCTCCATACAGTCATCCTTTTGCACTTGTTGCCTTTTAGGGATGCTGCCTTCTTCCAAACATATTCCCTTCTTTTCCTTCTTTTCCCCAGGATGTAAGAATTACAGAATACATGTAGTGTTTTGTATCTGAGAAGCTGGCCAAAAATACAACTGAAATCTTCATGACTTATCATGTCCTTGAATAGTACAAGCTGCTTTGGTTTAGACTGGAGTTTGCTGCTTTTCCTTCAAGGATTATTGAAAAGTCTTCGGTTGCTGGAGTGATTGTCCTCTTCTGCCCAGTAATTTACTAGTGTTTGAGACTGGATACAGGTTTCCAGATTCTGAAATGAAAATGTCTTTAGAAGTCAAGAATGAGAAATATTTTTAGCTTGTCACCTTAAACTTTAATTAATTGCCTCTCCCATCTTTTTTAGCATCAAAGTTTTTTTAACATGCCCTTACAAACATCAGGTGGTGAATATAAGCCTTAAAGATACAGCTAATGGTTAAGCTTCCTCATGGCTCACATTGAAGACAGACTTTTGTTATGGCACTTAATTTTTGGTAGCAATCTTGGTACACACACTAACTTCTCACAGTTGTTTTGTATTTATAGTCTCCATACTTATCAATATTGACAGCTGGAATTTTCTTTTTAAATTACTCTTGAAATCCTGGCTTGAATGATTAAACCAAGACTGTGCAATAAGTCATTGAAAGATCAGGAAATGGCATCTAACAAGGTCACACCACATTTAAGCTTCAAAAATGGTATTTTTATAGTATATTATGAAGAGAATTAAATTTGTTTTATGTTTAGTAAGAAAAGTTTAGGGAAAATCAGTTCAGCGGTAAGTAGCTATTACCACACTATAATTGTTTACAAGCCCACAATACAACAAAATTTGGTAGTCACCATGCAGTCCTTTGAAACATAATTTAAATGTTCATATGCTGTGCCAATGGAAGGACAAGATAACAAAACCACTGTTGACACATGCATCATTTCTCCAGTATGAGTTTTCCCATCCAGACATTGAAAGCTGACCAAATTTATGAGGAGCTGAAGGCATGAGTTTGCAGTAGGAATTGTCAAGCAGTGTTATTGTCTAGGGTAGCAGCTTTTCAGCCTAAGACAGGTAGCAGCACCCCTGTGGGAAGGTGAGTGCTCATTCTGCTTGGTCCTTCAGTCCTTTCAGCAACTGAATTGTACGCATCACCACTAATTTAGAAATAGAAAAGACACGTTGGGTTACTACAACTACTGGGGGATGAAAAGGAGTAACCGACAAATAGACGTAGCGGTAAGTTATTGGGGGATAGGAGATAAGAGAGAGGATAGGAGATGTCCTTTGCAGTTTCCGTGTGAGGTGGAAGGAAGAGAACGAGCTGTAAGACCATCCCTGTGCATTGGAGAGTGTGGTGCCTGTGTCGGTGTTACGCTCACTTCGTGAACAAAAAATGCACCTGCTGGTCACAAGGAGAACAGCATTCTGCTGTAGGGAAATTTCGTCTTAGGGTTCGCTGTGTTGGTGGAAGCTCTACCTCAATATGCCTTAAAAGTAGTGTTTCTGTTACAGGACGTATATAATTTGGGTTGGTTTTTTTGGCTTTGGGGTTTGTTTTGTTTGGTTTGGTTTGGTTTCGGTTTTGTTTTGGTTTTTTTTTACCAGAACGGTGCTTGGTTTTCCTGTTGGAAAGAATGGCAACTTCAGAGCTTTTGCTGTCACAACTTTGAATACAGCCATTATCTGGGCAGTTTTATAAGGATGAAGTTATGGTGTGAACTGCTGTCACTGGGGAGCCCACCATAATACTCAGTGTACTCTGGCACAGGACTTCTTTCACTCAGGGTCTTGATCTTGTTCCAGTCTTGTCTCTGAAGTGGAGGTGCCTGTCAGCTCATTCCTTGGTCTTTCCTTTTCACCACAGGAAGAAACTCTGTTTAGCACTAGATACAGGTCAGAGAAGTGGTACACAACAGTATTACCGGTGTGTCTTGATCCCATTGTTCTTTCCTTGGCTGTCAGTCAAGATAGTGCCTTCATACCTATGCAACATACATGAAACTTTCTCTCCTTTTTTCCCCAAGCTTTACTTTGGAGAACTCTGCCAAAGATGTTTTTATTAAAATGAAGACTTACGATTTTGTTTAGGCATACCTGGATACTGAAAAGACACCTTAAAATGAAATTACTGAATTTATTTTAAATCAACATACAGAATGTTCATTTTATCTTCTATAAGTCTGATGATTTTCAGAATAAACAACGATAAAAAAATTGTCCACCACAGGCTTATCTTGAAATGTGAGTGCCAGCCTGCTAGTCCAACAGACATGACAAATGATGATGAGAGTAGTTGATGTAAATGTGTCCTATAGTTCTTAAATATTTACTGTGATCACTTCAGGAAACTCATAGTGTGTATGCAGAAAGGTGGTTTTTACCTATACTGCACTGCACTGATGTGGAAGCTGACCTGTTCAGCGGACTGACTGGCAGTGCTAAAATTATATATGTCTATATATAAATATATATGTCTCTATATAAATATATATATGTATATAGATCCACTTATGTACATTATCAACTTGAAAATCTAATAATGCATCACAGATACCATCTTATTTTCTTGTAGTAATTTAGCTTTGTAAATGAGCAACATTTATTTTAAAAAGAGAATTCAAGGATGACTTAGAGGTTCTTTTTAGAGGCATGTTATGATGTTTTGCTTGCACTTTGCTTACTCTAGAGTTGACTGCTTCTGGGTAAATGATGTGATGTTGATACTGATGCTTAAGTGCAGTATGCATGTTTGAGAGGGGTGGAAGATGTATTTTTAACGTAGCTTCTGAAAACAAATGCCTTTTATAATTTAGCTTTTGTTTCCATTGGGTCCAGTCCTACTGTAGTAGCCCTCTAAATTTGTTTGAATTTCTGCATTTTCTTGGTCAAAATAAGTGTTTAGATCATGCCTATCACCATAGTAACTGCACAGCTCTAAGTCTAAATTCTGCGACATGAGATCCCTGCAAGTCTTGCTCAAAGGTCGTCTGAGATCTCACTTTAAAAGTAGGGAGGACTGTAATACTGTCTCTCCCTTTAACTTGAATCCCTGCACAATAGGATTAAATCCAGTGCTTGTCTACACTTGTGTCTGTATTCTAATTTTATATGTACCAGCTTTATGAAATACAAATAAGTTGTTACATAAATTACAGCTCTGAACAGTGTGATTTATCTTTAAATATACTTTTTAAAATAAACTATTCCAGTCTATAAACAGAGCAAATTTGTGTGTAATCTTGCTGCACTTTGACTGTCCTGTAGGTTGTTTTCAACTACACTGTGTTTTTAAAAAAGTTTTTTCCATCACTGCTATGGAGAATCCTATGGACCTGTGTATTGGGTTTGTGTGGCAAGGTTTTGGTAGTGGGGGGCTACAAGGGTGGCTTTTGTGAGAAGCTACCAGAAGCTTCCCCCATGTCTGATAGAGCCAATGCCAGCCAGCTCCAAGATGGACCCACCACTGGCCAAGGCCAAGCCCATCAGTGACGGTGGTAACACTGCTGGGAAGAGGAAAAAAAACCTGCTGGGAACAGCAGCTGGGAGAGAAGAGTGAGAATATATGAGAGGAACAGCTCTGCACATACCAAGGTCAGTGAAGAAGGAGGAGGCTCCAGGCTTCAGGTGCCGGAGCAGAGGTTCCCCTGCAGCCCGTGGTGAAGACCGTGGTGAGGCAGGCTGTCCCCCTGCAGCCCATGGAGGTCCATGGTGGAGCAGCTATCCATCTGCATCCAGTGGAGGACCCCATGCCAGAGCAGGTAGATGTCTGAAGGAGACTGTAAGCTCATGGAGAGCCCCCGCTGGAGTGGGCTCCTGGTAGGACCTGTGGCCCCATGGAGAGAGGAGCCCACGCTGAAGCAGGTTTGCTGGCAGGACTTACAACTCTATGGGGGACCAACACTGGAGCAGTCTGTTCCTGAAGGACTGCACCCTGTGAAAGGGACCCACGCTGGAGCAGTTTGTAGAGAACTGCAGCCTGTGGGAGGGAGGACCAACGTTGAAGTTTGTGGAGAATTACCTCCTGTGGGAAGGACCCCACGCTGGAGCCGGGGAAGAGTGTGATGAGTCCTCCCCATGAGGAGGAAGGAGCGGCAGAGACGAGTCGTGATGAACTGACCACAACCCCCATTCCCCGTCCCCCTGCACTGCCTGGGCGGAGGAGGTGGAGAAATGGGGAGTGAAGTGGAGCCTGGGAAGAAGGGAGGAGTGGGGGGAAGGTGTTTTAAGATTTTTATTTTTCATTATCCTCCTCTGTTTGGTTGGTAATAAATTAGTTTCCCTGAGTTGAGTCTGTTTTGCCCATGACAGTAATGGATGAGTGATCTCCCTGTCCTTATCTTGACCCACGAGCCTTTTGTTGTATTTTCTCTGAGGGGGAGGAGTGAGCTATGAAGCAGCTTTGGTGGGCACCCGGTGTCCAGCCAGGCTCAAACCACCACCACCCGATTAAATATTTCTTTCTATCCATGGCATTCAGGTTTAAGTTATACACACTGTTGAAAAAACACAGTTTTATAGGATTGTCCTTTTAATGATTTATTGATTCTACTCTGTGTTCTGGAGTTGTTTCGTTTCTGAAACTTAATGGATCTGAGCCTGAATTTTATTTGTATAGCCTGTTAAATGTGAATGCTGCTTCTTATTTTGCCTTGTTTCTGGTTTGTTGGTCTCTTGCTAATCCTGCAGTGCTTGTGGTCTTCTGTATGAAAAGTGTTTTGTAGACATGTAACAATGTTTAGTAAATTAATATAATGCAGAAATGAATAGTTTTCTCTTTATGGAATGCCTGGAATGGCTTTGATTTCCAAGGTGTTTTATATTTGCTTGATCTCCAGCACGGTGTTTGGCTCAGAGAGGCTTTTTCAGCTGAGCTGTGGGTTTGACAGGGAAATGTTTGTTGACATCACTTCAGGTTTCTTACTGCTGTAAACAATGGCTAATGGTGTGGGAGAACGCAAATTATATACCTCACTTGCTGACTGGAGCGAGTTTGGAATTTGCTGTTAGACCCCAGAAAGTAATTGCTGCCACACGTGATTATACTCAGTGCCCTGTTAACTGGGATGAAGGTGGAAGAGGGGTTGAGGAGTTCTTGGTAATGGAGAGAATTGAGGGCTCTGGTGCAGAGATGTTTAGCTGTAAGAGCTCCTGAATCACATCGGACCTAATAACCAGATGGTTTTATGTGCGGGCAGGTCCATAACTGGTCCCTCTGCCTGTCAAACAGCTGGCTTACTAGTGGGTGCATTTAAGGCAGCTGTGGAAATTACAGGTGTGTTTTTAGGTACAGTATTTTCTCACCTATTTTCATGTAAGTTAGAAGAATTCCATTTGCTACCTGGCTGTAAGTTAGTATGCAAGCTATGCAAAATAAAGTTGTAAATGACCAACCTTGTGAAATGGGTTTTAAGGTAGATGACTGGAGGTTCTCCCCTCGCCACTAGATATTACTATTATTACTACATTCTGAAAGTAGCAAAAACTTTGCTGAAGTTTAGTGTTCTATGGGACACACCGTGGGCCATGTCCTTCATGTAAGAAGAGATGCAGTTGAGGAATATGATGCTGCTTGTGTGAATAGCATTTTCTTGTGAAAACAAAAAGTTGTTGCTTTGACAATTATGGGTGAGGCTTCTTTAAAGAAGGGCAAAAATGTTTTGGGAGTGTGGTGAATGAGAAGGGACACTTTCCTTGTTCTTTGGAAAAGTGAGGAAATAAGCTAGAGCCAAAGCACAATCTGCATTCTTGTGAGGAAGTGGTGGCAGTTCCAGATTTGGTATCCTGTGCTGGCATCTAAGAAAAATTTTGCGTGAAAAAATGCAAGGGAACATGAACTACAGACACCCCACTACAGTCACACTATTGTATTTGACTGTAGAAGGTGCTTAGGAAATTACATTCTGTTGTCTTGTAAGTGGGAGCTTAAGAACAATAACTTAGGGTAAGTATCATGAAAGCTATTACCTTGGTACACAGGGGAATATGTTAAGGACACAGTTTCAACTTCAGTCTGTGTTTCATGACTAATAGTTTAAACCACATCTTTCTAGGCTGGCTGGCTGTGTTTAAAAGGGGTTTTTTTGTTTGTTTTTGTTGTTTTTTTTTTTTTTATTTATTTTATACATCTATTTTATTTAAAAGAGTTTCTGAACATTTTTTTTTTTTCTTGTTCTAATTTGCAGCATTACTTTACTGTTCTTTTTGGCCATGAAGGGCAGAAGCCACTGGAGCTCCGTTGTGAGGATGAAGTTGATGGAGACGAATGGGTAGAAGCTATTCACCAAGCTAGGTAGGAAACCTGATTTTCAATCCTCAGCTCCATTTTATTGTAAATAAATCGATAATAATTTGAAAATCTAAATTCACTCTCTAAACAGAAGTAAATGTTACAGTCCATTAGATGTGTATTGCTTGTGATTCATGGGTATGTTACAGGAAAAAATGCCTTTATCATTCATGCTTATATCACTGTATTTTATCATTCAGAAGTGATTGTGTTCCAGTTGAAAACAGTTCAAGAAGAATACTTTTTTTCTGGAAACTAGGATTAGTCCTGTTAGAGGCAAAGTGTGTTATGTGAATGAAGAAATAAGTGATATGCCAAATGAATAAATAAGTGTTTCTTAAAAAGCTCGTATATAGAAATAAACGTAAGAAAGAGGAGGTCAAACCATTATGATGGTAAAGTGTAACAAATAAAATTTTGACTTCAAAACTGAAGTCCTGGACAACGATCAGTCTTGTGAAAAGGGATGTGGCAGAACTTCCAGTCACGCAGTAATCTTTCCCTGAGAAAAGGTCTGTGTGGCGAATGGGCAAGGTTTACAGTATAATCTAAATGAAAATCATCTCACTGAAGGTTTGTGAAATGGTTTGCAGACGCACATGTCTTTACTGACATGCACTTTCTCCAGCCTCCTCTCATAGACACTCACCTCAGCTAATCTACAGTGCCATGGTAACGCACAAGGAACCAGGCAGTTTTTGAGTTGCTTGAGATGTGAGCTGTGTAAACAGAAGTGATTTTGCTTTATAACTAAAAATGAACACTACCAGATAGTAGTTTTTAATTTACAACTTGTGAAATGAGGCCCTGCAGCTGCAGGTCTTGTGTCACCCAGGCATCCAGTCTTTGGATCTGGATCCTCTTCTTAGTGTTGGTACCTAACTGAACGGGGTCTCGTCGTTTTTTTGGAAAGCACCTGCTGGGTTGTGGCATCAGGTGGACCACATTTTGCATGGTAGCCATCCAGGTGAAAACATTACTTCAGGTCTTGAGAAGCTATGAGGCTTTGAACTCTCAGCTTATCCCAGGAGAGCATGTCCATCAGCGGGTGGTCCCGTATTGCTCAGAGAGGAGAGGAGGGAGATCTTCACCTTGCCTCTGGATCTGGGTCCATTTCTTTTGTGAGAATGAAAGCAAGTGAAGAAGGGGGCAGGACATTTTGCCTTGTGATGAGGGCATTCAGGGGAAGCAGGATCCTGCAGTTCCCTGTTCTCAGGATAATTTTCTTCTTTTCCATTTCCTGGTTTAAAAGGCACGTAAGCAATAAGAGCTTCGTAACACCGAGTTAAAATTTCTCTCTGGGTAGGTAGTTCAGTCCATAAAAGTATCATGCATGAGTTTTCAAGGCAGAACAACATAAAATTAACCCAGTGTTTAACAACACACAACTGAAAAGACAGAGAACTTAAACTTGCTAAGAAGAAGTTAGTAGAGAGGTTCAAGGTCGGAGTGGTTGAATTTTGACTCCACCAGAAAGTTATCACTGCAGCCTTCAGAAGACAACTGGGTCTCTGTTGTAAGTAAGGTCAGTCTTTTTATCTCTGTTCCTTTTGCTATTTGACTTTTTTGCCTTTATTTGTGCCTATCTGAAATGACAATCCTAGTAATACTGAACTATGGACACCACTGTGAGGGATATTCTTAGGGCCCTATATCATTTGGGGCATTTCCTTAATCTACTTTTTTGCATAGGTCTCTAAATTTCTTTGGGAAATTTTCCAGGGATTTGGACATGGCTTTTCTGGTTCTGGTATTCCTTTCTTGAACAAAATATCAACAAGTGACAAAAAAAATTTCTGAAATTTAGTTGCTAAACATAGAGTGTTGTACGCTATTGTGATCACCTCATTGTTGTGATGCTTTTCTACTTCACTGGAAGCTGCTTTTATTTGCTTTACATTGTGTCTAGCAAAACAACTTGGAGTTGCATTAGTTACTTAACCATTGGGTCTTTTACCAAAAATACATAACAAAGAAGTGAAAATAATAGTTTTAAGACTATTGCATAAGATTCTTCATGCCAACTTAATTAACAAAACAGAACAAATTTGCTTCAGGGATTAAATTTTGCGTGCATCATGATTTAGGCTTTTTTTCCTTCAGTTTGTCTGTATTTTTGACAAACGGGACAAGCNGTTTTTGATGACTTTTTGCCAAATACATGTTTGCAGCCATCAAAATGTCTTTCATGTTTTATTTATTTTGCAAGTTATAAACAGATTGTTAAAAAAATAACACGATCTCATGGCACCCCACATCCCACTCTGGATAAACAGGTATTTTATTTGGATGCAAATTCATAATTAAAGGATTTTCTCCTGTGGCGTTGTCCATTGTTTCTTGGAAGATTACAGTGTGGGTGGGNATTAGTTACTTAACCATTGGGTCTTTTACCAAAAATACATAACAAAGAAGTGAAAATAATAGTTTTAAGACTATTGCATAAGATTCTTCATGCCAACTTAATTAACAAAACAGAACAAATTTGCTTCAGGGATTAAATTTTGCGTGCATCATGATTTAGGCTTTTTTTCCTTCAGTTTGTCTGTATTTTTGACAAACGGGACAAGCTTTGGCAACTTCTTCAGTGTCACTCTTTATTTGAGGCTAGCCTGAGACATTTCTGACCCTTCTCTCAGGTTTTTGTTTTGAACTGCTAAATGAAATTTTGTGTAGTCCTTTGAAGATACTTTTTTGTAGTATCTCAGGTGTCATAGGTAAAAATTCTAGGAGGTATTGAGAACATTCCCCCTATCCTTAAATTAAAAACCTCAGAACATCCGGTTCTGTGTGAATATGTTGGCATTTCTGAAATGGAAATATTTAATTGCTTTCTAGAGGGTCTCATACTCATGAGTAGCTATGGTAATCCATGTTTTAGCTGAGACAAA
>VYXH01004802.1:343114-359361 GCA_013397275.1 Burhinus bistriatus
GATAGGACAAGAGGAAATGGCCTCAAGTTGCGCCAGGGGAGGTTTAGGGTGGATATTAGGAAAAATTTCTTCACAGAAAGGGTTTTCAAGCATTAGAACAGGCTGCCCAGGGAAGTGGTTGAGTCACCGTCCCTAGAGGTATTTAAAAGTCGTGTAGATGTGGTGCTGAGGGACATGGTTTAGTGGTGGTTTTGGCAGTGTTACGTTGATGGTTGAACTCGATGATCTTAAAGGTCCCTTCCAACTTCGACAATTCTGTGGTTCTATGATTCTATGATTCTAGAAAGCTGTTGTGTTGCATCCACAGCAAAAAAAATACTTTGCATTTATATATTTATTGGGGTTTTGCCCCTTAAGACTGGCTGGTTTTATTTTGTCTGTGTATGCAGGGTTTCATCAGTAAAAACTTAATATTTTTTCTGTGGGAATCAGTCTGAAAAAGATTACTGTTGGAGTGTTAGACGCAGGTCAAACCCATAGTTTAAGTATATTAAATTCAGATTTATTTCTGGGCATACGGTCAAAGGACAGTGGACAAGACTATGTTACAGAAGGCTGTATCACAGTTTATCTTTTGGAACATCCACTGCATATGATTTTGTGTAAGTGCTGAAATCTGAATAGAGCTACTGAAGTCATAGAGAGCTCATTTTCCTTTCACATCTAAGAGTGGAGACACTTTGACAGTGATGTCCATCTCCTCCAATTTCAATTAGTCTTCTATTCTTTGTGTTGATCAGTGTAGATGGGTACAGGAAACCTCTTTTTAGCTTAAAAAAGGAGAGGGGTGCCTTTACCTTTGTTCAGAATTTTTCTGTGAAGGTTAATTACAGCTTTGCCATATGTTATCTACTTCACTTTTCTAAGAGATTGATTCTGTTGAGCTATACAAGTTGAGTTCTTAGGACCTATCTCTGGCAGTGCTTTGCACTGTAGATTGTGGATTCCCCTTCAGATTTCTTGGGGTCTGTTTTTCTCTGTCTTTTGGTTAGATACAGACTTTATTGTCAGGCACAGTATAAGTCATGGCAGACAGTTAAGGAACATTGTCTTTAAGAGTCTAAAGGAAACACAGGGAGTCTCAATCTGCAATCCAACATTGGCTGACACCCAGACAACTGGGCATCTCAAGGCTCTTTAGGTGCCTCCAAACACTCTGTGTGATCTTCCTGCCATCAGCTGCTATGAGTTTACCTCTACTGATAAATATATCACAATTACAAAATCATGGAATAGTTGAAGCTGGAAGGGGCTTCTGGAAATTATCCAGTCCAATCTCACCTTCTCAAAGCAGCATCATCTGGAGCAGGTTGCTCTGTACCATGTCTGGTCAGGTTTTGAATGTTTCCAAGGGTGGAGACTCCACAGCCTGTCTGAGCAAGCAACCTGTTCCAGTGTTTGTGCATCCTTACGGTAAAATTAAAACACCACCAGAATGGAGAAAGCCAAACTGAATTTGTAAATCAGGCAGTTACATGGAGGCGAATTTTTTTTTTTTTTTAAATAAATACAACCTTTTGTATTTCTTGGACTGCACAAAGGCTAATAGAGTGACTGTTCTGACAGTGTTGAAGTACTTAAAGTGCTTAGGTCTGTAGCTGGATAAAAATTCCTGAGATTACACTGGTTGTCCAAACTATACTATTAACAAATGTTCTAAAATTAGCCTCACTTTCTCATTGCAACTGTATGTTGGCCAATTGTGACCATTTTTTTCCTTAAGAGGAAATCTGTGGATGGTGGGCAAATGCCCAGTTTTGTTAACCACAAAAGCTTGATGGGAATGCAGGAGGTCCTTGCTTGATGTCAGCCATGCAGCATGTATAGGAGATGTGGTCCTCTCTGTGAATATTGAGTATCAAATACAGATAATGGAGTTTCTCTTTTCTGCATTTAAAAAATCTAGTTTATTTTGATTTACCTTATTAGATGATAATATTTTAGCTCCATACAAGAACACCATTTAGCAGCCCATTTTAGCAGAACAGAATATAGTAGTCCTGAAAGCATTCTAATGAAAATCAAAAAAATAAAATAAAAGCTACCTGTAAAGCTGTAAGTGTATTGTATTTATAGAGACTATTACTCTAAGAAGCAAAGCAGAAACAAAATGTACAGGGTGAATATTGCTACCCTAAGTATGTAGAGGGAATTTCAGGAGAAAAATGACACTGAGAATTTTGTGATGGGAAGTTGCTTGGGGATTGTTTTGTACGCGCTCCTTGGCCTTGCAGTGGGACCTAGAGGACAGTTGGTGTAACTCAGAAAAGTCACCGTTCCAATGCGTGTGAATGATCTCCTTCCCGTCTTTCACAGTTGAGGCAGGTAGGCTGTTTTGTCCAGGGGAAATGTACAACAACCAATAAGTATTTATGGGTTTTGATAAGAATTTAAGTGAACCTAAGAAATGTTCCAAACCTTTGCAAATTTCTAGAGTGTAACTTTACTGCACTCTTTTGTTGTGGTGACACAAATCATGTTGTACACGGTTAGTTTAAATTGAATTGGCTGTCAAAGAACACTGTTCTTTTGCAGATTTACTGGAGTATCTTTTGCTATGTCAGACAGTGTAAGTTTGAAATATATTAATAACTTAAGGCTAATTAACTTCAAGGCCAGGTTGGATGAGGCTTTGAGCAATCTGGTCTATTGGGAGGTGTCCTTGCCCATGGCAAGGGAGTTGAAATGAGATGATCTTTAAGGTCCCTTCCAACCTAAACCATTCTATGATTCTGTGATTCTAATTAAATATATAGAGGGAGCTAAGTGTAGAAAAATGTAGATCAACAGTACCTTTTCTAGTTACCTTAATTTCTCTGTTTGTTAGTTTAAGATTGTGTATGTGAACTTTGAACAAGATAATTTTTTTAACAAAGTAGATAAGAATTACTAATCTAATATTTCATGGATAATTCTTTCAGGCTTGTATTGTGTCAAGACGCTGCCACTAGTTTGAGCTTTGGTATAGCTATGCTACTCCAATATCTTGTTGCCTCTGAAAGAAGCAGGCCAATTTCCAACCCCTCATGCTTCTTCTGCTGCTGTTACTTCCTTTGCATCACCACTGGTGCTTTTTTGACCTTGCAGTGAGGCGTATCAGGGAACTACATCAGCTACTTCTTTGTAGCATTACTTTCCTGCTGGTTTAGCACTATTAGCTAGCTATTATTGGAATAAGATGAGAGCCAGTGTAAGTGTAATAGTAAGGACAGATGTGTGGGAAAGATTAGAAGGTCTCTTGGCTGCCCTGTCTTGCAACAGCAAGTTGTATCATAAAATCTTTCCCTTAGATATATAGAGGAATTGCACTTCACCACCAAATTTAACTCCCAATTCAAATTCGGAAGTGATACACATGCTGATACCAATCGGGAAAAGTTGGTCAGAGCCTGGTTTTGAGGTATGAAACAGCAGAGAAGCAAAGCCGTCCCCAGTCTGGAGTTCTGCGGAGCTCAAATTCAGACTTACGTAACTAGGTTCAATTTAGTTCACAAGTGTTTTACTGGTAACACATTTTAGATGAGCTGTGGAGCACTGAAAATTATGCAGTATAAGATAAGAAGAAATGTGCTTCATTTCCATCTCTCTGGCACAAGGCACACACATGTACACAAACTCTTTTCCTCCAGAACCCGTTCTTTTCATCCTCTGTCTCTTTGGCTTGTAAGTAATGGGTCTTTTGCAAGTCTAGCAGCTGTTCAAAGTGTAGTTTGTTGTTCAGCTTCATTTTCTGATCAATGTGCTATTTGTGTGTTTAAATTGCGTAAGAATTTGCCCAAGATCTAATCCTGTCATATACATAAGTATTAGTCTAGACTGTATTTGCTTGAGTCTATTTATCATAAAAAACAAAGTGAACTTTTGCAAAAAATGATGATCAACTTGTGCTTAAAAGAGATGCTGATGTATATTGATACTTACTAAAATGAAAAGTTGCATTAATTAGTATCATAATATTCAATGCATTAATACTTTAAACAGTGCCTAGTAAATCTTACTACAGTACAGTAAATTTTGCATCTTTATTATCAGGTTCCCTTATTCAAGTCCCTTCAGTTGAGAGGGGAAAACTTAGTAAAGTTCGTCTGGGATCATTATCGTTGAAGAAAGAAGGAGAAAGGCAGTGCTTCTTATTTACGAAACATTTTTTAATTTGTACAAGAAGTTCAGGAGGAAAATTGCATCTTCTCAAGGTATAGACTTTACATTATGACTCAACTTACAAAATGAAAACACAGCTTCAGTGAAATTTCAATATTTTATTGTTTTGTGGCTTTAATCTGAGATTTGTATGTGTTGTTATAAAGCAAGGTGATGCACAGTAGTTAACTGCTTTGTCCTCTCATTGCAAATAATAGAACCCAGCCAAAGTTCGTACTAACTACAATTTTTTTTCTAGAACCATGTAGTTCTAATAAGCTGGGGGTTAGAAACACGACATCGGTGTACCTATTTGTATAAGCTAGCACTGAATGTAAGTCAGTTTTCAGTGCATAAATCAGCCAGTGCAACCCTGTGGAATTACCAAAGAATATTTTCCAGAGCTCTAATAAAATTAATTTTAAAAGTCAATTCTGCTTTCCTGAACAGCACTGAAAGCTCTTCTAAGAATGTTCTAGTTATATTTGCTGAGAATCAGGCTTTCATAGTGTTGGCTTTTGAATAAAGAGTTGTTGGTAGTTTACAGAGTGGATTGCATTGAATAGAATTTTAATTTGACAAAGACATTTCTCAAGAGGTTTTTAAGACTGTTTGTATACTTTCTCACTTTGCACCCCTTAAATAGTTCAGGTGTTTTGCAAAGTAAATAGAGTATGACTGAACCTTTAAAAAATCTTGTATGTATTTGCTTTAAATTCAGGAGAAGATGAAATTCTAGTTACCTTTTTTGAAACTTGTGAACAAGTCTTTATCTGAGATAAATTATAGTGTGGTAAAAATGAAGGAAATTTTGTACATTTGAGTATATTATTGACCTGTTGGATTAAGAAAAATGTTCTATTTCATCTATGTGGGTTTAGTTCTTGAGGAAGAATGTGCATCATGAAATTGATGTATCTTCCTAAGAGCTGTGATGTAAAATCTCAGAGTAAGGTATATCAAAGTTTAAAAATAACTATAATGACAAATGGGAACAAATGTCAAAACTTGTGAAAAATGTGTTTTGTTTTCATAGACAGGAGGTGTTCTGTCTTTAATAGAGTGCACACTGATCGAGGAGACAGACGTGAGTGATGATGATTGTAAGTTAAATTCAGCTGTTTGTAGTAATTACGGTTTCTAGTTTCTTAAAATTGGTACACTTTGTTTATTTTTCATAAAAGCAAATTGGTATTTTCTCCCTTTTCATGAAACCAGAGGAATACAGCATTAAACTGATTCAGTAGAATAGATGTTTCAATAATGGGCATGCTGGCTTGGATAAGGGTTTGTTTTGTTATGTTTGTTCTTGCTGTTGACATCCCACATAGGATTTTCCAGTAGATTGGCTGAAGCAATGTGATAAATTATTTGCTGACTTTTGTATACAACTTCACCCAGAGGATCTCAGAAAGAAAAAAATATGCCTTAAAAGAAGCAGCACATAATTGGGTTTTTTAAATATGTGGGGGTTGAGTGAGTTGGCAGAATTAGTGGAAAGTTTTTGTCTTGGACTCCCTACAAATCTTGACTGCAAACTTGTTCAAATGAAATAACAAAACACATTCCCAAGCTGATTTTATTGTTACTCATTTTGGTCTTCCGTCCTGCAGTTTTAGGCAGGTTTTGCACTTGAATTGGGAAAGTAGTTTCATTCATTTCAGTGATACTTCTAGTATGCTGAGAGTGTTAGGGAGTAGAAGTGTTAGAAGGACTTTAGCCTTATTTGGTATCTTTAAAAGTAACATATAGCAACTCCCACTATTGAATGTTTGCAGCTTTTTTTTGTATTTGGTGTATGTGAAAAACACAATGAGTTCTTGTAGTCCGAAGTCTCACATTTGACTTTTTTTCCCCCTCTGGCTGTAAAGCAAAGGGTTCGGGACAAGTGTTTGGACACCTTGATTTCAAGCTTGTAGTTGAACCTACGGATGCTCCTCCTTTTACTGTTGTCCTTTTAGCCCCATCACGACAGGAGAAAGCTGCATGGACAAGTGATATAAGTCAGGTAGCTTAATGCATTCTTTATCTTGTTTCTATTGAGATCTTAGTTTATTCTGTATTTCTGAAAACTAATTCAAGAGAGGGATGTTGGTTTCTTGAGGGCTGAATTGCTGCAATATATATGAAAACTCCTTAGTGTTACCTGTTTTCCTCAAAATTCAGTCTTTGCTTTTGAGTCATCAGTGAAACGTGTTTCTCAGTGAGATGGATGGGATATAAAATATAAAATTGTCAGTTGACAAATATAATACTAATGGTAGTCATTTTTATGTCTAAGGAGAGCCCATCCAGATATGTATTTTGATTTAAGGAGGAGGATAGTACTTGTTTGTTCATAACTTTCATACAGATCAAAAACCACCTGAGAGTCCTGAGAATGAAAATGATACTATATCACATCACTAATCACTCATCACTGCATCCCATGCAGTGAGAAAATGAGATAAACTCCATTTTCCACCAAAAAGAATGCTAACAAACCATTATAAATAATTACTAAGCATTCTGACAGTGTGCAGGAACTGTCTTTATTATGAATGAAGAAAAATGGTGTTTGAAAATACTTTAATGTCAGGGATAAGAAAAAGGGTTTTTAGTGCTTTTGGCTGAAAACATAATAGACAAACTTTTATCAGAATCTATTGTGGGGATCGAAGTTGAATGCACTATGAAAAATCTGAACTTTCAACTAACCAGATGAAGGCTATTGGTATTTTTGTTTACGTGTGCAACCAGCAGGTACATAGATCTCTCATAGTTCTGAATTTGAGTCCTACACTCTATTAATTTCAAGAGAAATAGTTGATTAGACAAATATCAGTGTGGAATTTGATGGATTTTTAAAGATGCTACCATTGCTGGCAACATCTGCATATGAATTTACATCACAATGAGTAGAAATTGCTTAAAAATGAGTATTCTGTGTTACTTTCTTCTGGACTAACGTTTTTAAAGGAATAAAAATATGAAGATAATAATCTGAAAATACGGTTTGAGCTGCAGCTCAGCGCATACAGATCTTACAGAGACACCCGGTTGGAGAGTTTTTTATGTTGTTCCATTGACATGTAAAAGTATTGGAATTATTTGCTGGGGAGGAAAGACCGTTTAAGAACTGGCCTGGAACATGGTACACCCAGGAATAGGTCCATTCTTAAATAATAATCAATTTAAATGAGAAAGTCATCTGCAGTCTATGTAGACTAGAGATCAGAGTTTGGGTCTGCCTCCAAAGGTCAAGCCTTCTCCTCCAAACCACTCAGCTCCAAACAACGCTACTATGGTGTTAGGGGAAGAGCTGAAGAGCTCCACAGCTGCGTTGAGCTGCGTGCCTACAAAGCTTGGAAGGATCTTAGCAAGGCAGAGGTAAACACGACTAGCTGCATACAGCTGAGAGTGCAAAGGCTTGGCCAGACTGCCAGGGAAACAGAAAGGTTTCTCCCTTGATCCCTCTTTCAGGAAGGGTAGATCTCCAGCTTTTGAAGACAGGGGTATTCTGAAGAGATATGGGGCCAACAATTAGCAGAAGCTTCTAAGTGAAAGCCTGAGAAAACTGAGATCTATTAGCATTGTGAGGCTGAAAAAGCTTCTCCAGCCTTACAAAGGAAGGGAAGCAAGAGATGCTGAGGGGATAAGCAGCAGCTTAAAAGAAAAAAAAGAGTAAGAAGGGGCAGAAGATGCTCTGCAGACTGCACAGGCATTTAGGGCACGAATTGCTACTGTTGTTTACAAATCGCAATCAAGTCAGTTGACTTAGTGCTTATAGTGCTTATAGTGCATCTGGAGAGCAAGAAAGAAGAAAATAACGCAAGAAGTGTGCCACCTGTCTTCTGCTGGAGAAGGAAAATTTGGGGTGAAAATTTGGATAGTGCATGAGAACTTCTAAACAATTGAGACCACTGGTGTCTTGGAAAGCCAAATTGTGTTTCTGACTGAGCCCATTGCCAGCAGAAATGTTGTCATAAAAAATTACTGAATTGCCTGCCCAGAAGCATTTTTTTCTTTTTAACCCTGGCTAGAACCCTCAAGGATAACATAGGAACTATGCTAACAAAAAGGGCATATAAAAATTATTCTTTTAGTAAATATGTGTTCTCCTATGTTTACAGGTAAAAAAAGTATGCATGTAGTTACTTTTTGCTCACCGCATTAGTCTTGGTGTCCAGAAATTCTGCATCTTACTAAATTATATATGCATAAGACATATAAGTCATACTTGTCTATATGTTTCTAGTGAGGCCCCTTGAATTTATATTCCTTTCACGCAGACCATACACTTCTTTTGAAAAATATATGGTTTTTGTTGATACTGAAGAAGCCTCCCCTGTTCTAGTTTGAGCTTGTTGACCTTTGGCCCTAGATCCCCATTACACTTATTCCTTAGCGAGAATGATGGTATCTGTCAGGGAGGTGATAAATGCTAGGCCTATGCAGACTGAGGATAACAGCGCTGAATTGCCTTGGACAGTTTTATGATTGGTTCTAAGGGCTTCTTTGCACCATTTAAAATTCACATGGGGGAAATTACGTATTTTTATTGGATGTGTTTTTCTCAGGCCTTTTAAGTAATGATTTGATAAAATCATAACATGAATTGTTACAATTGCACTTTTCAAGTAATCTTAAATACCTGAATTTAAAAACACATATAGCTACATAGATCATGCTTTAAATGTATAGCTACATAGATGTATTTTAAACCTGAGGAGGCCTCTGATTATCTTTTTTCACCAATCTAACATCAATCATTTTTTTGGTATGAAATGTTCCAAAGCCAGCAGACTGTTTTTATTCTTGAAGTCAAGGTAAATGTATATGATAATTTTGGAAGCTCCTCTTTATTGATGTAAAAAATAGGGGGGTTATATATAGATATATAGATATATATATGTATGATACGTGATGAATAAAACCAGAAAGTATTACAAAGTCAAGCGTCCTGTAGTGCTAGGTAGGAGGTACTTGTTGCAGACCGTGTAAGCCTGATCCACTGTCAGACTCTCTGCTGATTTCCAAGAGCAAGACTTGTAGTGTTGCATTATCTTAACTAAAGTACAAACCAGAAGATAATAGTGTACGAACGACTTTGAGCTACCCCTATGCACCGCCAACACTGAGTTGCTTTGAGGCTTGAAGAACAGCTTATGCACCTCTAGTTTGCAGACTTCCACTGACCACAGGACAGCCTGTGATTTCTAAAGCAGTATGTGCTGCGACTGTGCCCCAGAAGTGTCTTTCCAGCTTCTAATACCAAGCCCAAAACATCTATGCAAGAGTTTGCAAGGAACTCCTTGGACAGCATCTTCATAGCTATGTTTCACAATAACAGTACCACTTGAATTTGTTTTCACAGGTGTGTTTCTAGAAACTGTTTATATTTCTATTTCGTCTTTTTGGACAGTGTAATGGTTAAGGTATTAGTGTATCTGTTTGTGTCTAAAGGATTCTAACTTTCTTGCAGTATTGATGTCTCAAGCTTAACACTCATTCAGGAAATGCTAGAGATACTTAATTTTGCTCAGTTTCAAAGGAAATTCAAAGGAAATTTCGCTTCCAGCTCAAAATACTTACTCATGTGGAAAAAAGCAGGCTAAGATGAATGCCCTGAGTGTGCCGGTAAAGATGTGTGGACTTGCAGATGTGCAAGTCAAAGGCAGAAGACTAGAGAAGCATGTCCACTATAATTCTTGCATCGCTGCTTTTCACTTAGGAAAATACCTTGTACCAATCAGTCCATACCCTGTAAAAGCTATGCCTTAAGCTTACAGCGATATGACAAGTGTGGAAGTAAGTCCCCTTACCCTCTGTTTTGATTTTAACAGTTTTCAATGTTTATTTTGACAGTGCATTGATAATATAAGGTGCAATGGTTTAATGACCATAGTGTTTGAAGAAAACTCTAAAGTCACAGTGCCACATATGATCAAGTAAGTGCAGCATTTTTTTCCCCAGTGAACAAAATAGCTTGTTCGGTTTTTTAAATAAAAGTTTTAACAAAAGAAAATGTGTATAACATTGTAATTTGTGTTTTTCCCCATTTTTGTTGAATGGAATTAATTCTACATCCCAAGACGTATCTTTTCAAATCTCTTTCTTGAAATGTTAGGGATGACTCAAAATGGTAAACCCTCAATTCACAGTACTGGACTGTATAGAATCACAGCTCAGATTTTTCTATTATTTGTGAAGTTGCCTTCAGTTATGATTCAGATGAATAATATTATTCTGTTAGTTTTTCTCTGTCATACCACTCAAAATTTTATTGAATATAATTTTAAATGTCTTCAAAATTCAGCTGACTGCAGACAAGTAAAATTTTCCAAATTATTTTGTTGTAATAGTCAAAATTTTTCTTCTCTTTGTTTCTCTTATTTCTAAGAAAAAAATTATTTTCTCTCATTATTCTAACTGATCACATCAAGGTAACATAATTATTCATAAACCTGCTTCCTTCACCCTTGGATTCTTTCAGTCATCTATTGTAATAAGTAATTTTCATTTGTAGACAGCAATTTTCAGTACATGATTCCACATTTCTAGCACAACTTTACCTCTTGGATCCTCTACAGATCTGTATTTACCTAAGTTTCACCTACTGTTATCCAATATAAATATTAAGGAATAGAACATAGGGATAGAAATATAAGTATTTCCTTTCTTACTGTTATCTGTCAATAGGCCATTTCTCTCTCAGATGTACGCTGTACATGAAGGTTTCTCATATGCCTCTTCTGTAGTTGTTGCCTCTCCTCTCTTTGTATATGTTTAGAACTGAAAAAGAGATAATGTCTGTGAATACACTGCTAGGGCACATACCTTTGATCCCAGGAAAGAACGCATTTTATTGTCTTCAGTTTTATTCCAGGAACTCTCCAGTGTGTAAACACTTCTGTTACCTGCTGAATGTTAAAAATAACGTTCATCTGTTCTCAAATTGTAGAGCACAGCACGGTCTTGATCCCGATGTCAAGAGAAAGAAGCCTTAATTCTAAAAAACCTACAGAATCTTAAGAATAGACACAAATTTGGTGTTCTCTTTCTGAGCTTTTACTCATCTGATTTTTAGCACACATTGACCTTTAGAGTCACATGTCTTTGGATGAAATAAAAAAAAATTGCCACTTTTCTGAGGACCCAACTTAGGAAAGAAGAATTTTTTTGCAATGTAGAAGTGTGTGGAATATCTTGATGCTGTGTTGTAAGAAACCCCAATCATTTTTAACAAAAAGAGCAGGCAGCTTTACTTAGTATCCATCCCATTTTTTTGCAAACTAAGCCTTCAGCTAGATAAAATTAAGCAAAACTTAATTTGGAAAAAAAATGTCATGGGTAGGGTTATGTAAATGATTGATTTTTGTTTTGATGTTGAAACAAAAATTAGTCCAATTTTTTTTTCACTGAAACAAAGCCTCACCATAGTTTCTGCTTTGAAATTTGAGATGTTTCATGCTGTTTCCTTTTTCTTAAAAAAAAAAAAAAAAGAAATTCCTAGAGGCTGAGAGCAGGTGTTACCTTGAAGGTAGGCCTTAAGAAGGTTAGCTAAGGGGTTAATTTTGCTGTCTTTTGCTACGGTCCATTAGTTTATTTTAGATAAAGCTACATCACAGCAGAAAATATTGCAATCAGTCCACTGTTACTCTATAGCGAGCATCTAATAGTATTGGACTACAGGCCACAACAGCCTGAAAGTGACAAGAGGGGACAATTCTGCCTCCTGTTCCATTGCAGAAATTTAAACATCATTAATGGTTTCTTAGACTTTGAAATGTAAATTAATTATTTGCCAAAAAAAAAAAATCTAAATTCCCTTAGTTGTGGCATAAAATACAACTGAATGGAAGCAGGTTTCACCACAGATTAAGGGTTTTCTTGTGTTGATGAAGTACAAGAATGTATGTATATTTGTGGCTTCTGTGTTGACAGGAGCAGCTAAAGTGAAACCACTACTGTACCATGATCACTCTTCCTCTTTGGTAAAATGGTCTAATTTTTGTGTAGATCCGATGCTCGTCTTCATAGAGATGACATTGATATCTGCTTCAGCAAAACACTGAATTCCTGCAAAGTACCTCAAATCCGTTATGCAAGCGTTGAGCGCCTTTTGGAGCGGCTAACAGACTTACGATTTCTAAGTATTGATTTCCTGAATACTTTCCTACACACTTACCGCATATTTACTACTGCAGCTGTTGTACTGGAGAAACTTTCAGACATATACAGACGGCCCTTCACTTCCATTCCCGTCAGGTGAGCTCTGGGGTTTTTCCCTTCTATCATAGGTTTCTTAGGGAATTATCATGGCGTCATTTTTTGTTAGTTTTTTTACCATGATTTTCTGTTATATAAATAATCTAAGAATAAAGCTCTTCCTTTGTAAATAGGACATAAGTTTTTAGGCAAGTCTGTCTCAACATTCTGCCCAGGCTTTGAGAACTAAGTGTCATACAGAGTTTGCAGTACCATGCAGATTTGCACAAAATTCGTTTGTAAGTGTTTTCACTAAAATCTGTTTGGCGTTTGTTAACATCTGTTGCTTTTTAATGTTTCTTACTCTCAGGTCTTTGGAGTTATTCTTTGCTACCAGTCAAAACAACAGAGGAGAGTACCTGGCTGACGGGAAGTCACCACATCTCTGTCGCAAGTTTTCTTCTCCTCCTCCATTGTCACTCTCCAGAACTTCCTCACCTGTAAGAACCCGAAAACTGTCATTGACCTCACCACTGAATTCACGGATCGGTGCCCTTGACCTCTCTACTTCATCTGTGGCGAGCAGTCCTACCTCGACCTACAGTCCAGCCACCTCCCCGCCGCCAACGGGGAGCAAAGTACCGCTGGACCTTAGCAAAGGGCCCTCCTCTCCTGAGCAAAGCCCTGGCTCCATAGAGGACAGCTTGGAGAACCCTCGTGTTGACCTCTGTAACAAGCTGAGGAGAAGCATTCGAAGAGGTATTATATACCCACAAAATACTGGATGTTACTTTTGATAAATAGCGTAGTCTCTAAAGTAGGCTTGACTTTTATCAACTTACGACTGTTTCTCATGTTGGTTTTTTTCTCCTGATTACCGTAAGCTGTGTTGTGAAACCAAATACTCTACTTCTTCTCTAGTAGAGGATGCAAGGCGTTGTCTGTTTCCACTGCTTTGTTGCTTCGTTTTAGGAATAGCAGAATGGCAGAATGGCCTCATCTATTTTCACTTCAGCAGAGTGTTAGGGAGAAAGGCGGAAGGAAATATTTGATGCCAGTTGTGTTTCCTGAGGTGAAAGATTTAGGAGTTGTACCATTACTACAGGAAGTAAAATATTAAGTTAAAAAGAAATAGGGATGTAAAGACCTAACAGCTTTAACATATTTACAAAACAGGGCTAGTTTTCCAGGAAGATTTCATCACTAATCCAAACAAATAATTTATGTGATGCATTTGGTATGCAGGTGAGATTTGAGATTCATACCACCTGCTTGTTATCCATCCAGAAGGTAGATGTCTACAATAGATTAATTGCTTCTGTGCAAATGCCTGTTTTCCTCTATGGATTGTGTAAGGCACCTTGGAATAGGTACTACTTCCAGAGGGCTAAAGTTAGTTGATGAAAACCTCACTATGGGCATCTGGAATGGGATCACTGTATATATAGATGGCAAAGCAAAAAAGTATCTCTAATCTCATAGGATGTACAAGTGTGTGTTTATTTCTCATTGCTCTTTTTGGGGAGGAATGCTCTTCCTCTGAATTGGAATAGAAGTATATAGTAGTTTTTTGTATTTTTGTTACATTAAACAGAAGATGAGGAAATAAAAAAAAATGCTATTTTATTCCTAAAATTCATGTTTAGAAATGATCTTTCATGGCCTGACTTAGAGTCTGAGGAATTTGAACTGTAAATCCAAGCAAACTGTAGCTCAATTTTACTTGCAAGTACTGTAACAATGAAAATTGATATAACCCAAGAGGAAAGAATAAAAGATTACCAAGTATAAACTAAGAAAAATATGATTGAAGCATTATGTCTACTCCTTACTGATAAATTGAAATAAGTGCCCTGGTAAGAAATTTGATGTTGTATTATGCACAGGGATTGTTTTTACAGAATGTAGTCTATTGTTTAACATAAAATCTTATTAACAGGCAAGTTAGCCACTTTAGCATTATAGCAATCTGTGCTTGCCCATGCTTCATGCTTTCATAAAATGTTGGTTGGCTGTTACACTTAATCATTATATTTCTCTATGCTGGATGTTTTTAAATAAATAGCATGACAAGCTATTTATATATACAAAATATAGTATTTACTATGTAGAGCTGGGCAAATTCTTTTTGTGCACTAGTGTAACCACATTCAAATAATGTGATACCACAGCATGTCCCAAAATATAGACCATGCATTAAAATGAATTGTACACAGGTAACTGCAGTCTTGGGTGTAACATTTTTTTGCTATACACTGTAAAGTAAACCAGTAAAGAACAGATTATTCTGGCCTACTGTTAGCACTAGGCATTCTTGCAGAGGTATTCAGATTTTGCATTCCGGTCTGTGAAAGCTGGAAGTGTCATCTGGGCAGCATTAGGAACATTTGGAAATGGCAAGAACCTCATATAAATGCTAAATTGCTGTCTGTGCAGTGTCTCCAGTGCCTTTGGGGATCTCCTGCTCAACAGTTTGCACTCAGTTTGGAGGAATTTGCAGCTAGATAGCTCTATTCTGCAGGGTAAAGTCTTTTTTGTCACCCACCTGCATATAGCACGTTTAGGAAGAGTAGTAAGTTCAAAAAGAAGTCTCACAGGGAGAATGGAATTGGGTAGTAGTAGAACTACAAAATGCTAATCTGCACGTCTCCTATCATGCGTAATGTATTTCTTTGTTTCTGAAGTACTCTGGGCAAGGAAACCAGTTCTATTTAATGAGGAGCCACCACCCCATTAAGGTTAATAATGTTGCTCTGGTACTGCCAGATTTCCAATAAAACAACTATGGCTTACTCTAAATCCAATATAACGCTACAAATTCTGTTCCCAGGACATATTATTATGGTGGTTGTTTTTCTCCTTGAATTTTGTCCATTTACATCCTGGAATTTCCACCTTCTTCATCCACTTCCAAAGTTGTTGTTTGCTTTCAAAGTTTTTGTTTTCTGAAGTTTTTTTTTTAATATTTTTTTTAGATATACAATATATATGCTGCAGGCACAGTTGGCTTTCATACCAAGTGTAGGATATATTTTATCAGCTTATTTTCCCTCATTTTGGAAGTAGTATTTTTGCCATTCCTTTTTTATTCTTCTGATAGAAGAACTCCTCCATGGAGTAATATGTTCTGCAGTGCTGTTTGGCCATTTTATTGAGCAGTTTTTGATTACATACAGTTATCCAACATGGATTTTTTTCCCTAGCTCATATAAAACCTATGAGTTCACATATCCTTATTACATGTGCATTTCACCGCATATTCTGCTGACTTAAAGTGCAGTCTTATCGAAGCTATTTTTAAAACTGACAGCTTGCTAGTTTTCACCAGGTTCTTTATTTACGAACTTTTGTATGGCTATGTTGTTAGTACAAAACTTTCCCAGTCCTTTAACTCCATCCAGAGGATAATTATGAGTCTTCTTAATGCAAAAGTTTCATGGCAATTTCCAGAAGCAGTACTGTTTAAAACAACCATTAACCACAGATTAAATGTAAACAACTTTGTGTTAGATGGTATTTAGTGGTATTAGGTTGGTACTGAAACACTGGTATTAAATGCTGTTAATTAATGGCCATTTTTAAAACATTACCTTTCCGTGAAGACCCCTTTGATGTACATATTCTTTTTTATCAATGCAGTCCAGTTCAAATTGTTCATAGTTGATCATTCGCAGACTGTTATCTTTTGGTCTTTGTAAACTGAGCGTCCTGAATCACCCATGTACTCTATAATCTCTGCAGAGGCACTCCATATCTAAGACAAACTAAAAAGTGTATCTTAAAGCCCCATACCATAGTTCAGTATGGGCTCTTGAGATTTTCAAAGCACATTTATACCTGATAAATACATTAATAGAATAGAATAGAATAGAATAGAATAGAATAGAATAGAATAGAATTATCGATACTTTAGGTTA
>VYXH01004802.1:359367-369596 GCA_013397275.1 Burhinus bistriatus
AGTATAATATAGTATAATATAGTATAATATAGTATAATATAGTATAATATAGTATAATATAGTATAATATAGTATACTATACTATACTATACTATACTATACTATACTATACTATACTATACTATACTATAATATAAGTAATATAATAATATAATGTAATATAATATATACATTAAAGAGTTCTAAATGATGAATAATCACCCCAGTATTAACATTTATTCTCTTTTAAAGCAGCAGTTCTAGAATCTGTGTCAGTGGACCGGACGATTCCTGAAAGCACCTCAGCAGTGGATGCCACAGAGCTTTCCCCGTGTAGATCCCCTTCGACACCACGTCATCTCCGCTATCGTCAACCAGGAGGTAAGAACCTGATGTTTCTTGCCTCTGTCAGTCACTTTAAAGAGTTTAAATACTGTAGCTGTAATCTTTGCAGGATATTAGAAAAGAATAATGTTTGAATAATATGTTTTGCTTGTATTTTCCTTATTTCTCAGCTATGAAATAAAAAGCGGTTAGAATGTGAATTACTCTGGTTAATTTGTATAGTAATAACAAGAGTCTTAGAAGCATGTTGGGACTTCGCTATGATGAAATGTTCTTAAGTAGCTTGAGCAAGATGTGCTGAAGTTCAAGACTAATACTGAATCAGTCCTATTCTCACAAAACTCTCAAGACCTTGACAGACTTTTTTCAGCTACTAAGGGGACATACTTCAGGCACCATATGTAATGATGAAATACACAACACCCATTATTCTCAATGGGGAGCGACTGTGTTTTTTTCTTTGTATAACACTGAACATTTACAGATGGTGTCACATTATTCATTCCAAAATTTGAACAAACCGCTCAATGGAAGAGGAAAGTGAGAGCTGGAGCTCCTCAAATAGCTCTCACATGGCTCTCTGAAATCATTAGTAGGGCTGTGAGCTACATCCGTGAACGCTTAAAATGCTGCCATCTCATGCAAGCCAGATTTCTAGGCAGTTATTTCATGTCTGGGATTAAAACAACAAAATCAGAGCAGAGTCTTCTCGACTGTTAATAAGTTGCTAAGACACTTTAATTTTAAAGCAATAGTATTCTTCTGTTATTGGGCAGGTTTATGGTGAGATGGCAAGATTTGGGAGTTGGAAACTGTGGGGAACAGTGCCATATTATCCGAGTACTACTCAGAAGCAACGTTCACAGCACTTCCTATAGAGAAAGTTTGATAAATTGTGCAGAACTGTACTCATCCTAGGCAGTGACCTGGGAAAATATGTGAATCTAGGTATCAGAGTTGGTTAATATGCTTAGTTCTCTGACATGATTTTTTTTTTGTTCAGCTTAATTTTCTACACCATCAGTTTTGTAATTTTTTTTTTTTTTCTTGTTCTGCTTGGTTACTGCTTGTGCCTCACCTTGGCAGTGTTTTAGACATTTTTTCTCATAGCAACATTAGTTATACAGACCTGGAAATAAAACTTAAATCACAAATATGATTATGATATTTTTATTTCCCTTAATATAAAGACCTCTGGCAATGAAAACGTAAAATGTTCACAAAGTATAAACACTAGTGAAGATTTTAAGTATTATTGTTGCTTAACTTGAAAAATATGAGACATATGTAGAAGTTGTTAATTTTTCTCTGTTCCCTTTACAGTGCAAACTGCCGACAACACCCACTGCTCAGTTTCTCCTGCTTCCGCTTTTGCTATTGCTACAGCTGCAGCAGGGCACGGGAGTCCACCAGGTGAGAGAAATGTGCTGTAGAAAAGAGAGATAAGATTCCTAGGTCTCAAGAGGTAAAGATTTCGTAAGAATATACTTATCTGAATCCTAAATAGCCACTGATTTTTGCCTCATCTGCCAGTGTTTTGAGTCTGGAATCCTGCCCTTTGTGTGAACATTACAGTACAGCACTGATAGCTAACTGAAACCTTGGCTTCCAGTTGTGTGGCCAATATGAAAGTATTTGTAATGTAACTCATTTAATTGAAAGTAAAAATGACCCATAAGACTGACTTAAGACAGACTGTTCAGGTACATCCACCCTGTTGCATTTCCTGCCCTGGCAGTCTGGAAATTTTGGCTGATGAAGCAATTTATGTCACCAAAGAGTAAAATCATCTTTTAGGTTCCTTATATACTATATACCACCCTGTCCTGGGGAGTTGCCAGCAACCATCATCATGTCTACTTGAAAGAAGGAAAGGATGAGAATGTATTCAGAAATATCTTTTAGAACAAAACATGAAACCTAACAAATGAGGACTGCATACTTCACATACCTTCAAGAAACTCGTGTGAGCTTTGTGCCTTTGTTTTGTGAACTCTAAGGAGATTGCCAAACTATTCAATGAGATTTTAAACTATCATGGTATAAACCAATGCTAGCTTTTCTTGCTGACTTAAAACAGAATTATATTTATCACTCCATGTTTTCAGTTCATCATCATTAGTTCAATTTTTGTATTCTGTCCTTAATATTTCTAGTCCAGCCTATTACTGAGAGATTGATATTTTACATATATGTAAACTGTTTTACATCTAGACCATTCTTGTTTTTATTGTTTTGTAATCACTTACAATTTAAGATTTTATTCTGAAAATGAGCCTTTTTATATCCAAGGTTGGTATACATAAGAGCAGTTGTACTTAACTAAATTATTGCCAAGGGTGTACTGTATACTCCTTGGAAAACAGCTATATTTTCTACTGACTGGAGGTATTTAGTGCAACTTCAGGTACTTCAGGTAACTTCAGTTTTGAATTGACTTGCTGTCTTCCTGTGTACCCATGACATATTAATATCTTCCACTAACTGAGTCCTGTCCTAGGTCATGTTACAAACAAAAAGCAACTTTTTTAATGTCCACAAAATCACTTTCACTTTGCATTGACACACTCAAACCCCCAGTTCATTTTGATTATGTATCACAAAGCATAGTCCAACTGTTAATTAACAACTGCCTCTTTTCCATCATAATTGTTCGAATGTTAAGAAACTGATTTGAAGACCCAAGTCTCAAAATCACTCATTAAATTCTCTGCAAGTCACTAAATCAGGACCATTGATTTCAGTGGATTTTGTATCCATTGTGGTCATTCCCTTGATGAGCGAGTAGGCATCATGAGAAAATAATTTCTGGATAAACATGGATCAGTGCTTCTATTACTCCTGCGTACTTCCTGTGATCTTTAAGTGATTGCAAGGCAGTAATGTTCAATTTTACAAACTTTATGAACCTGTCACAAACATATATTCAGTACATCTTTTTTGAAATTATGAATGTTCCCTGCCTTATCAGAAAGCTCTATAGTCACACACTCTGTCGGAACCGGACGTGAAGAATATTTAATCATCTCCTGTGGAGAGTGCTGGCCATAAGTTTTTATAATTGCTGTCACCATGCAATGATAAGTTTATATACTGATAGGTATGCAAAAGCTCTGAACAGCTCTCTTAGGCATATGATGGCTTTGCTTATCTTCTGATAAGCAACTGAGGGAATGCTGCCTATGTTGGTCTTTTCTGCTTCATGACCACAAATGGCTTAATGGGAAACCAAAGTTGAAAGACTTTTCAGTAGTTTGGTCTGCTTTAGGTATTGATGCAATTTCCCCTTTGGGTGCAGCCTGAGTGCAGTGCACGTTGGCAGTGTTTTCAGTCTGCTCCATGCCCACTGTGTGGGGATCGGTGTTGTGCCTCAGGGACCTTGATAGTGTTTTTGGGGCTCCCTCATCTGTTGCGTTCATTTGTTACCTGGGTGCACATGACATGCATGTGTAGGGCTAGCAGCACCCTAATTATAGCTCATGCTTGGGTTGCCCCACCACACCATATGCTGCACTAGTTTACGAGCCGCTGAAAAGGAGGTACTGGGCACCACGGCATTGCTCTGTGGCGTGCAGAGCTTCCTGCAGTATGTGGAACCTTTTCTAAACCAGGATGGTTCAGATTCTTATGCCCTTCAGCATTTTTTTTTAACTTACTGATTTTATTGCCATTAATTCAATTATTTTACTGCTTTTATGATGCCAAACTCTATTACCTGTCCTATTGTTTAGTCCACCTGTCTCGTTAAATATTAATCTCTACATATCTTAAACATGTTTTTGTCCCTTTCGGAAAATTTGCATATTACTTGTTTATTTTAACAGCATGATAAAGATAAATAGAAATGTGAAGTGAAAGTACAGAAAGTTAAATAAGGCACCCCAGGTGCACAGCTTGGTGGCTGCATGAATGATAATATGCACAGTAGGGATATATAGAGCAGGTTGGTTTTTTCACATGTCCTTTCTCTTTTGAGGGATGTGAAGCATAGCTCATGGCTTGCTGCAGCTGTAGTGCTCTGTCACCATTAGTAGCTTGCTGCACACCCTCATTCTTTTCCCAGTTTATAAAAATAGGATAACAATACTAACACATTCTATCATAGAAATGTACAAGTCAAATGATCTTCATTCTCGTCTTCTACAGCTTTCCTTCATGGCCATGAAGCTCATTCTTCACCAAGGCAAGAGAACAAAATTATGCAAGCATCCTTCTCCAGAACAGTGAAAGATACCCAGTTTTCACGACTGGATGTAAACTAGTATAAACTCAAATTGTTGATACAGGGACCTGTATTCTCTACTTATTCTGAATTACCATCTCCCTTCTCATGACTCTTTGTCATTGCTCCTAGCACTTCTGTTCACTTCCTTGCTTCTCAGAGTGGTAGATAAGCCCTGAGCAAACACAAACATATGCCTGCTCAGCAGCATCAGTTACGTGAGCTGTTTCTTTTCCCCCTGTTCATATACCTCTAGAGAATTGGTTCTTGATTTCTGCTTGAATCAGTGACAGCTTCCAAAAACAATACAGAGGTCATCTAGCAGCTCTGCTCTGGTGTCTGTCTTATAATATGGAAAAGTTCCTACCAAAATTTTAATGTTAACGGTCTCATCCTGACGAGTGTTCCGCTAATCTCTTCTTTAAGCTTTGCAAGGAGAGTTAGGTAGTCCTTAAGTGGAACTCCAGGGAGCTGCAGTGAGCCCCATGTCTCTTCAGGAGTGATTTACTTCTCTTCTCTGAGAGTCTGTTACACAGCCAGTGTCAAAAAAAGGAGTGAGACTGGTACTGTGGGAAGGAACCTCCTGCAAAAATACTCACCAATTATTTGTAGTTTTGCTGCAAAAATCCTACAGATGTTACAGGAATTAAGTAACAGCAGTACAATCTATACAGCACCCACACAAACCCTAGCACTAGATTAAAAAAATGTATATGAAAAAGTATTTCTTTCATCTGTGGCTTGTAGAACTTGCAAATTTGCCTGGTTTATCTTGGTACAGTCCCTTCAAAAATGTTACTACCTTTTTTTCTTTTTAACTTTTATTTATATCTGTTATGCACAAAATCAGAGCACTATCTCAGGATCAGTAAGATGTCATGCACTGATTTTTAAAGAAGAAACATCTTTTGTGTTCATTTACTGAAACTGTTTGCTCTGTGTGCACGTATAAGGTCCTTATACTTGTTAATACTCATAAACTGTGATGGTGCTCTATGTGACTAGTATAGATTCAAGCTTTACTTAAAGTCTCTGAATAGTTGTATGGATGAAGCCAAATTAGCAAAATAATGCTGTGTTATTTTTGTAAATAATGAAGTAAAAAGTCTTTACATAAGTTCAGCAAATGTACAAATTTCTTCTCTGCTAAGGATGTCTAGCACAACTTGAAGAAAAATAGTTAAAGTTAAATTGATAATTTTATTTTGAAACATTTCTACTGAATATGGGCTTCAAGGAGATTGTCTTGACAAGAAATTAAATTCAGGATCTAAATGGATCTTATATACTGTTTATTTTTTTTATATTCTTAGCAGATATTCTGAAAGAGCTTTGATAAGCTTATTTCTTCCTCAATTCAAACTAGAGACCAAAAATCTCCCCACATGGAAAATAAATGTTAGGCAAGAAGCAAATACTTAAACCTGAACAAATGGGTCATTCCCTCACGAACATAGCAGCTTTATTTCAGCAGCTCTGTCATGTGACTTTGAGCTGGGTACATCAGTATTTCCAGCGTGCCGCATGCTTCAAAGCTGCCTTCCTCCTCCTACAGCATGCCGCTACGCACTGTAGAGAATGTACCATTTTTCACAAGAACAAGGTGACATTATGGGAGAGGATGGGAGTGGGATGGAAGCTTGTGGTTGGCAGGAGGGCCTGGCTTCTTTAGTATAAGTGTTTGTTCTTTAAAACACATGTGAACGGGAGAGGAGAGAGTGAGAAAGAAGCAGGGGAAAAAGAGTCTTTGGGGGAGTATCTCTGACAAATATGATTTGCACGTAGGAAAATCTGCCCCATGCTAGCAAGGAGAAAAGACGTTTTTATTCTATCTGATTTTAGTGATTTAAAGGAGCAATTAAAGTAACAGCTTGAAGCTTTCAAGCATCTACACAAAATTTAATTGCTCATATACTATCCCTTTCAATTAATTGCCTGTGCATATCTCTGGTGCTAAATTACCTTTGACTTGAGTTACTTACCTGAGTATTGTTCAGGAGAATTTTTCCTACAGCGTCTGCACTTCACATCTTGTACCCTATGAAAACATTTCAAAAGATCTCTCGAACAGTCAGCCTGAAAATCCTTTTTTATGTGGAGAAAGTACAACCAACTCCTTCTCTTTTCACAAATCCACTCCGGCGGTTCAGAGAAGCAATCTTAAATTGCCCTTGGTTTTAGTCTGGCAGAACTGATCAGCCTGTTTGCCAGACCATTTTCTGGTATCATCTGCTTTTCCATAGCTCTTACAATGTCTGCAGAAGTGATCAGACAGTCCTTTGCAGCTGCAGCGGATCCTCAACAAAGCAAGCACGAAAGCTGCTCCATTCATCTGCTAGCTGCAGCTGCTGAATGCAGGTAGTATTTTCCTTCAAAGCAATTCAATATGCCTGGTCATTGAAAAGTTCCTCCTGGTGCCACCTCCACGCACTGCCACTGGGTGATTTCCACTGCTGGCGATGGATCTCATACAGTCTGTGGGTTCTGGATTGATAGTCCTGCAGTCATGTCACCGTCTATGGAGGGGTCAAGTTCCTTTCCTAATCTTACGCTTTGTGTAAAAACTTAGTTATACGCTGCTTTCCACTGATAATCAGTTATGCATTAGTGCATTAATTATATGAGTGATGGAAAAGATGTACAGAGAAGTGTGTACTCCTTTTGCAGTATAAATGACTGATTTATTTTGACTTCGCTATTTTTGTATTCATGATCACTGGCTGGGATAAAACATTGTAGGCCCTTTCTGTACTTACTTTGACCACTTCTGATCTAAAGCTGCCAAACCTCTTGAATGCAGTTGAGGGGATAAGCAGTGTGGAAATACTGATGCAAAAGTGTCCATTTTAAAAGCCAGTGATTGATGTGAAGAAAGTGTGAACTTCAGGAGTCACTGAAATTAATATGGAAAGTCCTCATCTCGTCAGAAGTGCTGTAAGAGTTTGTCTGGCGTAACTTACCCTAACTGTAACAGCAGTAACAAATGTAAATGGACTTCTGTAAATTAAAGCTGTGGTTTCCAGAGTGACACATCTCTTGACAGCTGCATAAGCACTGAAGTTGAGCCAGATGAGTCCTCTGAGCTCTCAGCCTGACACACTCTATCCTTGCTTGATTGCTGTCACAGTATCAGGTGGATAAGAATTAGCTAAAAGTAATAATTCATGTTTCATAGGGATCGGGATTACACGGTGGGTCAGTGTAGGCCTTTCCATTCTCATAAATGAAGCACATGTTGATTAAGACTAACTACTTATTTTAAAAAGCCAAAATTAGCATGAGAAAGTTTAACAAAAGTTTTTAGCGAGAGCTGCTTAGTTTAGTTTAGGTTGTGACTTGGAGACGTACCATAAAAAATAATGAAGGCACACATTCCCAGTGGGATCCCGTTGATCCCTGAAATGGAAAAGCATATAGAAACATACTTTATGCTTTAATCAGATGCAGTGTTTTCTCACCACATTGCACACAGATTGATGTGAGTATATAGTTCCCCATTCAAGGACATCAGCTGTACTGTTCAGGGAGTATTTCCCTAATTCTGAACAGAAGAATAAAAATGCAGCATTACACCATTATGTTTCCTGAGACAGAAATTCTGGAGTAGGCAGCTGAATTAGTATGAAATTTGGTAAAGATTAAATTTAAGTGAGGTTATTAAAGGAAATTATTACTTTCTTTTTTCCGTTGTGAGAGGGCAGGCAGAGAGACATTTCCTTGCTATGATGAATGTTATGTGAAAGGTGAGCGGTATCTGATGGTGATGTCAAGACAGATTCTACATTATGTGGATAGCTGAGTAATGCACTTCTGTGTTGTGCTGTACTAAATGCTTCAGATGACATCAGTGATTACAAGCTTACCTTTGGAAAGGTATATATTTCTTCCTGGCTTTGTACACAAGTATCCATGCCTAAAGCAAGACCAGAAAATGTGTGTCTTTTTCTAGTTGATACTCAGTATGATGCCATAAACATTGCTATTAGTAATAGTTACAGTAATTTTGCACTCCAGTGATTTTCTGGGTTATAACATCTCATTCCCTGTACTGGAAAAGCTCTGTGGAACTCTTTCCTTACGAATCCAGACCTGAAAGAAGAAAATTGTGATGGTGATATCCCAATCAATAATCAAGATGCAAAGAATTTCATCCTTTTGAATCTGCAGCTTATCCCAGCGGGACTGTTCTTCAGAGGAGTAAATGGGCACAACTGGGTTGCAAGTATCATGGAGACTGTTTCTAAGCAGTTCGAAGCAGACCTTGATTTTAACTGTACTGGTCATGGGTTTCCCCACGGAACTTCAAGATTGAATTTGCGGGCATCTAGCTTCCTTTCAGATATGGGATAGCATCAAATCAGTGAAATTGTTTCAGGCATGCTTATCAATCTGGCTTGGGCCATGGCCCTCCCCAGTGCTCCCTTTCTATCAGGGATCTAAGATGCTTAGTTCCAAGAAAGAAAAGAGTTGGTGCAGGATTTGTTGTCCTCCCCGATCCTTTATGCCGAACAGCCAAGTTTTTTTACTTGTCATTTTTGTTTGACTAATGGCTCTAGCCAGGACCTGGGAAAGTGAGTACTAGTTCCCCTTTGGGAACATATTTTAATGAGATTTCCAGACCAGTTTGTGCAGATTCAGGGAGATTTGAGAAGCAGCGAGGCCTGAACACTGAACTTCCTTGGAGTTCCCCATTTCGATTAAAAAACTCCAGGTGGGAAGTACTCATTGACTTACACTACAGCTGGCACTGTTCTTCAAGAAAAGCTTGTGTGACAAATAACTGCTGGCGTAGACCAACCAGCTTTCCTTCTTGGTGGCTGGAGGGTTGTCAGGAGTTGCCCAGATGTTGTTACCAAAGTAGAGGTGGCCAGCGACCAACCCACCAGGCTGGCTGGGGGGCTTGGCGTGTGTGATGTGTGGGGTCCGCAGGGGGTGGTGACTGTGCTCCAACACAGAGGCAAACCTGCTTTCTCTTCCAGGCTGCATTTTTAACACTCCTTCACCAGGCTGCTTTTATGAGACGTTTGTGTATGGTTTCTCCTGGCAGAGGATATTTTGCTGGGAAATCAGTAGCAAAATGAAAATAGAGATTTAAAACTAATTTGTTTGGAATCTGCCTTCTAATTCAATAACCCTGAATGTTACTGCTTTCCTCTGAATATTCACCTACTCTGTAGTGCATTTGAATAGACTTCTATTTTTGTTCCTGAATTAGGAGCCCTTTGAATTTAACAAAATTGTTGCTTAGCAATTTTAGGTAACTGGCTAAACATTCACGTTCAAATTGAGTTGAATCTCTGCTTGCAGTTTTTTAGAGCAATAACTCTGAATTAAAACAATGACTTACAGATGGTTAGTTTTGTCTCACGTGATCCCTGCTCTTGGGAATTAGAACCAGGGGAAAATGACGATTTTTTTTCACTTTAGCGGAAATTCAGGATCCCTGTTTTTAGTGTGTTCCTCTCTCTTAATTTCTTATTCTAGTTTCTTAGAGAAGCTGAGTACTCAGGGAAAAAGCATTTGCACTGGACATTTCCTGAGTTAGGACACTGTGAACCACGTGTTTCCCAACCTACAGCACTAAGTCCTGAGCAGCTGCAGGAAAAACTCTGTGTTTCATAGACACGTGCAAGCAAACTGGCACTGAGAGAAAAATTATTTCTTCATCAAAGAAAGGAGACCA
>VYXH01004803.1:0-61122 GCA_013397275.1 Burhinus bistriatus
TTCCTTCTTGAAAAACATCCAGCATTCCTTGACTCCTTTGGCCTTCAGGACTGCCTCCCAAGCGACTCTGTCAACCAGGCTCCTGAAAAGACCAAAGTCTGCCCTCTGGAAGTCCAAGGTGGCTGTCCTGCTGACCCCCCTCCTTGCTTCTCCAAGAATCGAAAATTCTTATCATTTCATGACCACTATGCCCAAGATGGCCTCCAGCTGTTACATCCCCCACAAGCCCTTCTCTGTTTACAAACAACAGGTCGAGCAGGGCACCTTCCCTAGTTGGCTCCCTCACCAGCTGTGTCAGGAAGTTATCTTCCACACACTTCAGGAACCTCCTAGACTGTTACCTCTCTGCTATATTGTATTCCCAGCAGACATGTGGTAGGTTGAAGTCCCTCACAAGTACAAGGGCTAGAAATCTTGAGACTTCTCCCAGGTCTTTATAGAATATTTCATCTGCTTCTTTATCCTGGTTGGGCGGTCTGTAACAGGGCCTTGCTGGCCCTCACCCTGAGTCTTACTTTTAGACACTCAACCCTATTGTCACCACCAAATAACGGGAGATAATAGCAGATGAGTATATCAGATAGGGACAAACAAGATCAACAGTGAGTTGGGAAGGGCTAAACTCTGCTGACCTTGTTAGGATTCGCTGTGGTAGCAACTCTAGTTTCACTAATTTGTACTCTGCTGAAGAAATAAAGATACTGCTTTAAGCTGCAGAAATGGGAGTGGAAGGGGAAATGTCTGCTGCAGTTTTGTTAAGATCTGTGATGTTTGTTCCATCATAAGTTAATCACATGTCATAATTCCATGTAATTTCTTTGGAAAATCTTGGTGGTATAGAGGAACGTTTGAAAACATAGCTAAAACTTAAACTAACACAGACCTGAACTCATAAAAAACCCAGAATTCAAAATAGTTCATTCTTTTCAAGTACTTTTGTCATGGTTTCAGAAGTATCTAATTTGGCTTATGAATGCATTGGGGCTATGGCAGACCATTTGTAATAAAGAATCCTGATGTCTAGTTTCCCATACCTTTGTGTTAAATTAAGAAAGGACTTGTTACCTCTGTTAATTTATTATTGGGGATGAGCAGGGGATGATTTCAAATAAGTTCTGCTTTGGCATGCTAATTATTTTAATGGAATTAATCCAGGTGGCTATACAAGAAATTAAAATTGCACAGTGGTCTGAATCAGTCTTAATGGGTTTAAGTAATGTATGGTTATAATGTAAGCATGTGCAACCGGCAAGGCTTAGAGCTGCTGTGATTCTTAGGCACCTCACGAATCCATGTGATTAAAATCAGAGATTATGAAAATGCTGGGTGTGAAATTAGAAGGTGGAACCTAAAAGTAAGTGCAATTTATAGCTGTGTTCTTGGTTATGTACAGATCTTAAGTACTGATTAATTGAGCAGTATATATGCTCCACATACAAAATTCATGATGTAGAAAGTGACTGAGGTCAATTCTCTGTTTTGAGGAACAAGGTCTAATTCAGAAGGTATTTTAATAATTAATATGTAAAGGAAGGTCATAAGGGATTTACTCTCATTACCCATGAAAACTGATTTACATCTCCTGATCGGTGAGGCTATTCAGATATATTAGAGTACAGTTTTCTAATATGAAGAAGTGAAAAACTCAAGTAATATTGAGGAGTAGTAGAAAGTAACACTTGCCATTCTGAGTGAAAAGCTATTTGAGTGCAAAGAAACTGGATCCATAATGCATGGGTTTTTTTACCTTTCAGCCAGTGTAAGAAACATCACAGCTGTGGTTCCGCAGCGTTACTAAGCGCTTCAGGTATCCTTATTACCTTTATTAACAGGAAGAAGGTGTGCCACACATTTTGAGGAAAAGAACACCTTGGCAAGTTTCCTAACTTAAATGTTTAGCTTTAAAATCTTCTCTTAAATATATCAAATCAAGTAAGAATGTTTGTACAAGTTATTAATTTTTCCATATGTCAATTTATGACCTGTTTGGTAAGACAACATTTCTGCAAGCCAGCAGGACAGTCATAAGGGAAAACGAATTGCTTTTTAGTACTTCTGTAAGAGAATAGTATGAGCCTTTTTCATTTTCCTACAACAACTTTTACTGACAAAATGAAATAAACACATTAGAGAGAATATCAAGGGGAAAAAAGCAACAAGGATTTTATTAAGGGTATTTGGTAATATGAAGGAGGTGCATTTATAGTTCATTCATGTAACAACTGATAAGTGACAAACAAAAACCTGAGCAATTCTTCAGGGAGGTCAGTGTCAGTGAAATTATCCTGATGAATCTTAGATTCTCATCGAAGGAGGAAAATCACCATTTCTCTATGTTAAAGGGAATGACAGTGAAATCAGGTAGACTTAATACTGTAGGGCAGGAACTACAGTGAGGAGAGAATAAATTTATAATTAACAGACATTACTGACATCAGCAGACAGCACTACTTAGTTTTTCTACTCGAGGGAGATGCTGTATTCAGCAGTAACCAACAAGTTCAGATCTATAGTCAAAGCAGTACTGAATTCAAAAGCAAGTTAGATATCATAGAATCATAGAATGATTTAGGTTGGAAGGGACCTTAAAGATAATCTAGTTCCAACTCCCTTGCCATGGGTAAGGACACCTCCCACTAAACCAGATTGCTCAAAGCTTCATATGTTAGACCTTGCTACCAGATGTGTTCTTAAGCAAAACCAGGGAGAATCTGAGCAAACTAAACAAGACATTCAAGAGGAAAGTGATGTGATTCAGTTCATCTCTCTCAGGTAAATAGGTTTCCCTCAGTTTCAGTAGCTGGTGAAGTTTAAAGCAAGTGTCTAGTTCTCCATATAGCTGATGGGAAAGAATGATGCCTCTAAAGGCTACCAGAGAGTGAGCCTGTCCATTAGCATTTAGGCACCATAGCAACTCATCTACTTTTGTATGTTTTTTTTCTGCAAGCAGCTATGAGTCAGAGAGATTTTCTCAAAGACTGGTTAAAGCATTTCTAATAGTATGAAATATTAAATACGTGGAAGATAGTTTATCTGAGAAGCTTCTCTAATTTACTCCAGCAGAGGAAGCATTTGCTGTTATTCCTGAGGATTAAGGTATCCAATCATTTTGGCCACACAGCAGGTTATGTTTTATGCTGAACAGATTGGACCCAAAATGTTGCTCCCCATAGTCTTAGCCAAATCTCTCCCTTGTAAGCCTGAAATAAAATGGATTTGATGCACAAATTCCTGAGGCATTCCATTTTAAATAGAGACTGTTTCTCTCAGTTCTCCTGTTATCTCTATCATCAAAATTGAACATTTAATAATTAAAGGTAAAATGATTTGCAGTAAAGATTTTAGTTGCAATTCTGTGGATTCTGTGCATAGCACACTTTCAAAGTGATGATGCGTTAGTTAGGCTTCCATATTAACATTTTTCAATTTGTGCCAATTTCTTTAGGTTATTAACTTCTATAATTACATTAGCGTTTAATAAAAAAAAATAGTTTGGACTATAGGAGATACAGAATCCTCTTTATTATTAGTTCCACTTGGAAGCCTAAACTCTTTTAAACCAAGTCACAGGAACCTACATAGCCAGATGAATTTGAAAATGGTGCTTCTCTCTGTTAACTTACAGCTCTGTTAACAAATTATCAGCTTCACTGGTACTCTACTTGGATACAGTTTTATTTGCTGATAGTTGAGCTATTTATGTAAAGGTAAGATTATTAGAGGGTACTCAGCTACATTTCAGAGTATGAAAATGTGGATTTGTTTTTAACTACTGTATCAAAGTTTACACACCGATCATAGCTTCCTCTTTAGACCCACCAATTACAATGGGTGAGGTTTATTGTCTGGTAGGCTGACCTGCCTAAACTTTAGGAGTTCAGCTGGAGGGTGAAAGGGAATGGTACAACTGTTCTATGTTAAGTCAAGGGCAAGGTGTTTATGCCTCTGAACAGTTCCAGGAAGGAATTAGAAATATTTAATACAGCAGTGCTATCTCTGCTTTGAGATGAAGACGGTAGAAACACTGGAGCTTGGTTCTTCCCCCAAACTTTTCATATTAGTCTGGGATTCAGATGTTCACTAAGAAAATAGAGCAATTGACTTCTAAGCCTTTAATCCAAAGGAGGCTGAAGCCATATCCCAGAAGCAAACCTTAAACAAGTATAGATCATGACGGGGAGGATATTCTTTAGTCTTGTTGCATTTGCTAAGAATGCAAGACTTCCTCAAAGTCCTATCCAAATGGGCTCTCATTATCCTATCTTAGTAGCACTAAGTGGCTATTAGTTTATATAAAGTCATAGTTTTTATTGTGTTTTTAATCTACTGAAAACAGGATTGAAGCAGCTATAAATGTATCACTCCGTATTTCTAGCCAGCCAGCACTGAAACAAGAAATCTTACTGCAGTACAGGATAAATTTTATGCATTTTTGGAGGGTTTTTTTATTGTGCACCATACACAAAGAAAGTCTTATCATCAAGTGGATTATTTTTTTGTTTTCATTCAGATGAAAATTTTCTGTTTTATGGAAGATGAATTACAAGTTATCCTTTGGTTTTAAAGTAATATATCTGTATTAGCTCTGTACTACCTGTATTCTAATGAGAATTAGAGAAGCTATCATGGTTTTTAAACATTATTTTTTGCTAATAAACATTTTTTATTATTGTCCAATAAGAAAACAAAACAAGCCAAACCAAAACCAACCAACTTTGGTTAGAGAAAGAAGCTATCAACATATTACCATAGTTTTAATAGAAAGGAGAAAATTCAGGTTTAGGAAAAAAAAATGTTTTTATGTAATAATGGTGGTTGATTATTTCATCAATCACTTTTATTTTCTTTCAGTGAACCATGAAAAGTTAGATGTTATGCTATCATGAAATGATAAGTTTCTTATAACATCCTTGCAACATGTGAAAACCAGCTTGATTAGGTAGCACCCTGATTAAAAGAATTTTCACAGAAATGGGAGTGACTGGTTAAGCCCACTCTTGCAAAAGCCCAACATTTTGCACAGTTTTTCAAGCAATAGCTTTTCTGTGTCTCTATTCCCACAGCAATTCTTTTGCATTTGCAATTCTAGGTCTATGCTACCTGCATATCTCATTGTAACTTTTCCCACGTTTTAACTTAAAACAAATAAAGATTCAGAGTTGCTAAAGACATTTGTAATTAGAATTTACCAATATAACCAGCAATAAAGAAGTAGAAACTCTGATCTATTCAAGTGTTTAATTAATTAAGGAAAAAATGTTCTTAAATGATGATTGGAAGAAATTCTTTGTCTTTAATCTGTGGTCTTGTCCTACAAGTACATTAACATGCAAATACCACAGCGGATAGGAATTAATACTGGTTATTGCTGTCCAGATGTTTCCAGTGCCTGGAAGCATTAAAAACCATTGAGCCAACCTGAATGCCCTGAAATTATGAGTATTTAACTTTGTTAAATTAACTTACCCTTTTTATTTCACATTCTGTAATAGAACAATGTCATTCAATCTGCTGAAATACTTCTTGAAAAGTAAGTAATAAATATTACCTGTTCATTATTTAGTTGAAAAAGGAAAATCCATCAGCTAAGCAGGAAAATGCAGAAATATTAAGTTTATCAACACTAGGTTTATAAAGTTCCAGCTGTACTATAGTTGATAAAAAATGTACTGTTCATTTTAGTGAGTCTGGAATACCAGTTTTCGTCAACCGCACTGGAAACCAAGTGTAAAAAAGCAATCACCCTAACAGTTTTAAAGAATTGCTAAAAACGTAAGTTAAAGCAAAATCCAGGTCAGCTAGCAAGCAAACAGAAAAAAACATTTGCAACTACAATTATTTATTTTTATTATGAATATCATGTAGTCACTTAGATGTGGCTTCAAGTTTAGGTGTTGTGCTTGCTCTGTATAGGAAGACAGTTCCTAAGAGCTTGGAAAGCATCGTAGTAACAGTGGTTACCTGACCTGTCTGGGGAATTCAGAACATCCTGAGTTTACAGGCGTGCTCTCTGTCACATATGTTTATCTGCAGAAGCAGAAGAACAGCACACTAAGAGACAGTCCTTGACATTCACTAAATGAATATTCCCCTGGGAGCTGTATGTATTTCAGTGGAAAGGCGAGGGAGTTTGGGTTTTTTTTGGTGGCAGGCAAAGGTGGCAGTTCGTACAGGCTCAGCGGAAAGGAAGCGGCTATCTATCACCTATGCACTGTATCCTGCTGCCTCTTCAGGATTTCTTTTCTTTCAAGGTTTGCCATACATATACTCATCAAACTCTTTAAAATAACAAGAAATCCACAACTCTGTATGTTCCATCTTATGGAGATGTCAGTAGTAGATTGCTTTCCTTTGACTGTAAGGCTAAGCAAACAGATATAATCACAGAAGACACACTGAGCTCCAGATGGATCAACGTTTGATTTTCCTGTTTGGCCCTGCAGCCACTCTAGTACTGCCCTGTCTTTGCTCCAGTATAGCTTGATTGAGTTGAGAGACAAAAATGTGTTGGCACTCTTCCTGTGCCACACATAATCACGTTTTATAAATACATCCCTAGGTAGCATTAAGTCACGGCTCATAATATGGCCAGTTATGGTAGCTGTGTCCCGCTTTTTGGAGGTAATTCTTACGCATTTTAAAGGAAAGTGAAAATGATGTATGGAACCTCAAGTCATCATCTGTGTGCAGGATACGCAGCTACAGGGCAGCCAGACTCCTCAGCACACGCCAGACTGTGCAGACTTGAAAGGCGTATTTAGTGCAGCCTCTACCGTGGTTCTTCCAAGTCCCTACCCAGAGATCTGAAGAGAAAGCCTCAGGATATTAGAGTCCACTGCTTATCATGTTGGAGGAAAACAACTAAAGGTGCTTGGAAATAACCCTTATATTGACATGCATCCACTGTGGGAAGGTTTCTGCTAAGCCAGCTGGCGTTTAGAGGCTCCAGCTCTTGATAGTTACAAATTGTTGTATTGATCCTTTCTTATGCACGGACTAACTGCAGCTCAAACGCTGATAATTTTTTCTCTGTTTTGCACTTTCACTGTTTCTTACCAGCAAGGGATATTGTTCATGCACAAAGTGCTTCGGCAGGATTTCTTGCTTACCCGAGCATAAAATGCACATGGTTTTGTTATTGAAGTAAGTGTGTTGTCCCGAGCCTTGTATGGTGAATCAGAAAATTCTGAGGAATGTGTAAAATAAAAAGAAAGTAATGTTCAAGCAGGTGTTCCTAAACCTAAGAAAGTTGTTAATTTTTAGTTCCGGTTACAGCTGAATGTTGAAGTTGTTCCTTATTTCAGAAAATTTGCCCTAGACCTAACTCAACCTTTTGAAGATTTCTCATGTTTCTTTGTTGTTTGCCTGACACCTGCTGACTCTGGGTTCCTTCATTTCTAACACAAAAACTACCTACCAATGTTATTTTATTTGTTCACTTGTTTGTTTGGTTTTTTGTGTAGTCCTGGGACAGCACTTTAGGTTTTCAAGGTATTTTTAGACAATGCGGATACTTTTTAGCCAGTAAGTTTCCGAAGTCCACAAGTACTGGGGACTCAATTGTCAGGTCTGCTGAAGTTCATTGTCGCAAGATGTGAAGTGAAGGGTCCGAGCAAAGATGCCTTCTGCCACCTATCCTGTAGCAGGCATACCCATCTGCAATATGCACCTATAGTCTGTTAGTATTGAGGGATTCAAGTGCTTAAAGGTTATATCAATTTGCACAACAAAAGTGAAGGCATATGTGTGAATGTGTTTTAGCTACAGCGTTTTAGTGAATTATTGCATGGTACATAGCAGACATAACTGGTTGTTATCTCAGTCCACCAAATTTTTGAAATAAAGACATGAACCATTCTCTTTAAATAAGGACTCTGAACCTGTGTTCAGAGGTGATTTAAGCTAACTTATTTTGGTTTGAATAGCAGGAGTTTGCCACTTCTATGGACATGAAAGGTTGTAGCTGCTGAGAAGGGGAAAGGTGAAGAGGGGGACAGAAAGAAGGTAGCAAATGGCAGCTGAGAAATTCACCTTCTATTTGAGTCCTCCAAATACGTGTGAGGAGATATTTGTGTGTTCTATATTCATGTATAATCAGATTGAGTATTTCCTAGGAAGATAAGCTGACAATAGACATTGCCTATACTTGCCAAACAGTGAACAACACTAGCACCACTTGAGAAGTACAGATTGGTTTTTTTCATGCATGGAGAAGAGGTGGCAATTAATTTTTCCAGAAGTGGTGTACTAATGCCTTTAAATGCATACCTTGTGAGCTCTATGGGCAGGGTCTAATACTTACCTGAGTGCATATACCATGTCATGTGAACAGATGTCTACGTGTCTGTGCAGCCAAGAGGTTATTATACACTCCTAATAAAGTGTATTGAAGTCAGGCTTTCCAGCATCAAACACTCAAAAGCCACTTTCCTTATTTATGGGGTTTTTTTTCAGTAGTTCATGGAATAGTATAGTGTATTCTAAGTCTGAAGTCATTACGTGCTAAAAAAGACCCAGAAAACCAAAGACCTTATAAAATAGTTCAGTTCTTTCACTGGATTGAAATAGTGTTACAAAGCAAAACTGGCCTTTAAAGAGAAATTTTTTTGTCCAGTTTATCCTGTGTCACCTGAAAAAAGCCCAAAACCAGACTTTATTTGAAGGATTTTTTTTCTTCTGTCATATTGTTTAATAGTTGAATTTTGGTCTGAATTAAACTAAAATTAGTATCATGAAGAATCAGAATGTGTCCAGGCCCTAAAGCTGTACTGGTGAGTGACGTTCCTGTCAGTTCAATCACTAATAAAAAGCTGGCAATTAATTGACATTCCTGACAAGGATCCTGATTTCATTGAGCAACTGCAAGGAACTCTTTTTGTGGCTCTGGTCCTTGAGTGAAAACCTCTGGGACATCAGTCCCAGGAATTGAGTCTCTTAGCTTCCAATATTGCGAACTTTCAGGGGAGGCCTGTCTGAAATTTGGGAGGTGATGTCATGTCAGCAGAGCTGTGAGTTGCCTCCCTCAGGAGCCAGGTTCACCGTGATTTTGTAGCTGCATTTCTCTTGAATTCTGTCCAGAGAAGACAACTCAGATCAGTGACATAGGCAAAAGAGAGGGGTGCCTCTCCCTCTTGGGTCTGAGCTGCAAAGGGGGTGAAGAAGAAGCTGTGTGCCTCACTGGCTGGGGTAAGGAGCTTCTGAAAATGGGAGTGTAAATTCTGATCCTTCAGAAACTTAGAGGTGCAAATCAGTGTCACTTGCACAGTTCTTAGATAACTAAGTTCAACTCAGGTCTTGGTCACCAAAATAGGCAGCTGAAATCTTGTCCTTGCTATGGGTCCATTTTCTATAAAAAGGTCTTCCTGTTTCATATGGGTGATTTTCAGATTGTGAAGTCCTTAAACTCCATGATAACACAGACCTTGTAAATATAGATGTATTGTGGTTAAATGGGAGGGGGTCAAGAAAGGGAATAAGTCTCATGGGGTTCAATGTCTTCAGAGATTGCATGTAGATCTTTGTTTGAGGCTTATAAGTGAAAAATTAATACAGATACATTGTTATAAAATTTTACCTTTATTTTCTTGGTTTGGTATGTGTATCTGTTGATCTTAACATGTTGTAAAGATGACTACAAATATTCTTAGTTTTTCTCCCTTGCTACTGCTACAGTTGCTTCTTTGTCCTCCCTCAGAGGTCCCTCTGCCAGAATCAATAACATCCAGATCAATGGAAGAATATTTCTGAAAATGTAAATCTTTCATCTTCATGGTCCTGACTTGCTCCTGATTTCTAATGGAGTATTTAGCAGGAATGAGCACAGACCTTGATATGAATTACCAGATAAGTAACAAGGTGGGTTCTGAGTAGGGCAATGTAGAAGGATAATGAAACCTGACAATAATAGAAAATTGTGGACAAAGCACTGAGGGTGAGAACAAATGAACATGACTCCCATAGAACAGGATCACAAGCCAGTGCCTGAACCATATGATTTGTTGCCAGGAAATGGAAAGTAATAAGGTTAGGCACAGAAAACCAGAAGGGCTTGTAAGTTCAGCAGATTGATGTGCTACAAATATTGAACAGTATTATTGAACAGATTAGAGACAAGGGCTATTTATAATGGTATTGCCTTTTTTTTTTTCTTTTTTCCCCATGAAAAATAACAGCAAACAATACAGACACATGATGACATAGGTGATAAAAGATGCAGTTTTTCCTAGCATTGTAAAAGATAGTACCAAACCCACTGTGATCTACTCTGTTTAGTCTGTTTTATGTGTGTCATGCAACCAGATGAAGAGGAAGAGGGGACAAATATAAAAATGGAATAATACAGGGACACAGAGATTTTAGCTATTCATAAAGCCAAACAGATAGTAATAGAATTCAATTTATTTCACATTAGATATGTACAGTGCAGATGTCTACACATGAACTAGTTGATTGCATTGCTTTTATAGGGAACGGAGAAAAAGTCACTTAGTGACTTAGTTCACCTCATCATTTACTTGTCTAAAATAAGCCAGATGAATTGTGCTGTAGAGAGGCCTCCACTGACAGCAGAGCAAACCTATAAAACTATATCAGCTTTAGATATCTCCTTCCAAAGACAGGTGAGACGACTTCAATAGTATTCTGTTTGTTGGGGAAAAAATGAGCTTGAGGAGGGAAGCTGGGAATAAAGTGATGACTTATTATTGTAAATCACCTGAGAGTTGTTTACCAAATGAAAGAAGAAACGGCAGAGACTTAGACTAGGTGCAAAAGCCATATGATAACACTACTTTGTAGAGAGATATTAATCTAATTACCAGTAACAACACCAGTAACAATACCCATAAATTATTTAATAATAACATTAGACTGCTATTTTTTGTCTGCTTTAAAAGCAGTAAAAGGAGAAGTAATCCATATGGAGTTTTCACTCATATACACAGAGATTATATAGACTAATTAAGACACATCCAAATGATAAAATCTCCTTACAGATAAAACTATTAACATTGAAAAGGATAGTTAAGATTCATCTTGTCAAACAAGTTTTTAAATTAACCAATGTGAAAGCACCTTTAAAACTGAAAAAAGCACCACAGTTTGTAAAGCTGAGAATGAGAAAGGAAGGGGGGAGGAAATCCCAATAAGGAAGAAGCTCAGCAAAAATAAAAATAAAGTTGGTCTCAAAGAGCCTACTGAAACCAGTAGGAAAAATTGGTGGATAGAAACATGTAAATGCAGAATATAACATATTGGACATCTGTACAACAGTTAGACAAGTAATTCCAACAATAAGTGACAGGGGTTGACAAGGCTGTGGAACCGACCATTAAAAAAAAAAGAGTCTGCATGGGTGCAAGCAACAGTACTTACAAGGTTATTTATTATTTGGTACTCAAGTAAACTGGAGAAGTTACCTGGGAAAAAGAATTAGATGTGGTTGAAGAGTATTCTATTTAATTCTGGAGACTTTGGGGGGGCCAATGACATAACGCTATTTTTCAGTTGTGATTTGTCGACACTTGTCTGAGAAAAAGAGGAATTTTGACAATCATAGGTATAGAAATGAGATGAGGAAAAGAGTTATATAGTTCTTTGTTCTGTGGCATTCACCCAATCCATCATTATGACATCTGTCCATCCAGTGCAAAATGACCAAGCATTTCCAAGAAAGAGTGCAGTGCATTCTAAGAAATGTACATAAAATAATTTCATATATGAGTGAAAAAGAAATAAGAATGAAAATGTAGATAGAAAGCTGGAAGCTAGATTTAGAAGACATGAATTTCAAAGTTTAATAACAGGTTGTCTTTCATGACTTCATATGATGGCCTATTTAAGGATCTAAGAAGATCTGTATCAAATCCTTGCAAGATTTACTGGTCTGAGATTATAATAAGAAAGGTGTACAAAATAAGATTGGGAAAAAGTTTGGATAATATAGAGAATCCTAGTGTAATTATATCAGAGATCAAAATATGAAATAAAAACAATTTTACAACAATATGAAGGTAAATAATACATCCTTAATGCGCCTGAAGAAAGAGCCTGAAGGAAAGACAGGAACCTAATGTGAGATTTATCTGAACCATTACACTATTTCTCTTCTCTTGCACCTGGAAACACAGGTACTCTGTACTCTTAGCAAAGTTCTTGTTATTAGCCTATAAATACATCAGAATATACATATCATCTTGTATTTATTGCCTCAGTCCCTAAGATTACCCAGATTCTGCCATGTGATGTTTGATCTCGTTCCATATTACTGATGCATCCTATCTTTACACTATTGTCACATTTCATTAGCACATTCTCTGTCCCCAAAGGGCATTTTTTTTGCCCTTTGGGGATGTAGTCACTGGTGAAAACACTAAAATTTTCCAAAATAAACTGTGAAGAACTGCACAGGGAACCCACCAATACCCAGACACTTTCAACACAACCTCTTTGATCTCCTTTTTGATCAGTTCCTTATCCACTTCGCAGTCCAGCTTCTGATCCCCATGTTCTCAATTTCAATCAGTCATTTCCCATGGAATAAAATTCTGAAATCTGGAGAGATTACATCTGTCATGCTTTCCTTGTAAAGTAAATAACTTATCTGTCAAAGAAAGATACCAGGATCACTGGCATGATCCCTTTCTGAAAAAATTATGTAACTTCTATTCTCATTTACATTTCTATCTGTATCGTCTACAGAGATTTCTGTATGGGTAGAATAACTATTGATCATGAAAATGCAGCGTGAAAGACTATGTCAATAAAATATAAAAAGAGGAATTAAGAATCTGTTTGAAGAAATAAGATATTTACTTGTAGATAAGTGTTGCTGGCACAAACCTCATTCTTGCTTTTGTGTGTCCAGAGTTACCCCTTGAGACTATCACAGAATTGTTTTGGGAATCCAGTTAAACAATATATCAGGAAACCTGACCTCAGTGTATTTTTTTTCAGAGGACAGCAGACAGTAAACAAGGTTTTCTGAAGCACTAATTTCAGAGCTGACTCTGCCTGTTGGCAAACTGGATTTAACTAGCAGTATCTAGAGACATGTTAATGAATTTCAGATTAACACAAGTGCTAAACCTAATGCCGTAATTAAGAAAGCCCTGCCAATCACTGCCTCTTTTGCACTGGCACAATTTATTCTGTACATTTCTGTTGCAACATTATCATCTAGTGAGGACTGCAATTAATTGCTAAATGGATCCTAAAAGAGCAGTTCACAGGAATGAGAAAAACAACTGTAACAGAAGAGTTTTACAGCCCATTCCATTGTGTATATTCTAAGGTTGTATCATTTTGTATGCAGTTTTCTACACTGACCTGTCCACTGTCATTCCTTGAAGCAGGTCTTCTAAAAAGTAGCACTTCCAAAAACATTGTCTATTTTTAATTAAATTACTCATATTAATTTCTGGGACTATTCAGTCCATTATCAGGAATTATGTATAACATACAAGATCTGTGGAATTGCAACAAAGATTTGTTTCCATTTACACATATCTTCAGCTATTTAGTTTATTATTCGATCTTACTTACTTCTAAAGAGAAAGCATTATAGATTTCCATGCCGGAATAAGCATAAGAATCCTTACGTATCATAAGAGTGCCTTGACTACAGGTATAATTTCTTAAATGCCTGAGTCTTTATTAGCTCCTCCCACACAAAGCTATTGAAGGCTGAGCTCCTAAAGTCTTTCCACTGTGCTGACAACAATTAATAATGTGGGTGTTTAACAGGTCATCTTCCTTTCTCATTCAGGATTGTGTAGTCTGCATTGCATAGATTCACACAGACAATACATGCATAGAATTACAATATCCTTTTGCATTTAGAGATGATGCTTATGAAACATATTAGGTTGATTTTTCAGATATTCCTCATTTGGTGTTTAACAGCAGGAAATGAGGCAGCATGAAGGCTCTCTGCACCTGTCCTGGCTTGGTGATGCAGTCAAATGGCTGAAAATATTCATGTCATTGTCACTGATCATTTGCAACCTTCTGAATATCTGGGATCGCTAGACCTCAGTTACTGCTCACAAAATCACAGAGCAGTTGAGGCTGGCCCTCTGGCCAGACTAGGCTGAGCTACAGCAGCAGGTTGCTCAGGTCTGCATCCAGCTGAATGTTGAATATCTCCAGGGATGGAGACTCCACAACCTCTTAGAGAAACCTATTCCACTGGTTGGCTGCTTGAACGCTAAAAAATACTTTTTTCTTATGCTTAAGCAGAATTTTCTGTGGTTTGGCATGTACCCATTGCCTCTTGTCCTGTCACTGGACATGACTGAGAAGAGTCTGGCTCTGTCTTCTTTACTTCCCCCCATAAGATATTTAAACACACTAATAAGACCCCACTCTCAAGCCTTCCCTTCAGTGGCTGAAAAGTCCCAGCTTTCTCAGCTTCTCCTTGTATGACAAATGTTCCAAGCCCTTAGTCAACTTTTTGGCCCTTTCCTGGACTCACTCCAGTATGTCCATATCTGTCTTTTACTGGGGAGCTCAGAACTGGATACAGCCCTCCAGCTGTGGTCTCACCAGTGCTCAGGAGAGGGGAAGGATCACCCTCTCAACCTCCTACTCATACTCAGCACCTCATCTCCTACCAGCACACTGATCCTGTTCTGTGGCTGCCGATCAGAGAAGGAACTCTTCTCCTGCCATTGTAAGTCTCAGGCTTCAGCATGCTGGGAGTCTGCATTTCTGAACCCAATAAGCACAGACGCCTCCTTCCCCTCCTTCAGCACAGCTGCTGTACTCGGTGATGTGGGTGCTCCCCAGCACACACCGCCTGCAGGCATGGAGCCCATCATCCCCCAGCCCTAGCCTCAGTAAGAGGCCTCCAGACAGGTATCCTCCCTCAGGAGCTTGGTCTGAGCCTCTGATGTTCTGGGGTAGCTGCTCAGGTGTGTGCTGGGGACACACTGTAGCACACCACCACCACCACTGCTGCTGCTGCTGAGCACAGGAACACTTCCCTCAGCAGCAGAGTTTCTAGCCAGCTTTTGTGCTCCCTCTACAGAAACCACTTCTCTGGGCGCTGCACTCTGGGCTGGTCCTTATGTGCACCTGTCCCAGCACCTGCTGACCGGGTGCTTGACTCTCCCTGCTCAGTCAGCTCAAAGCTCAAAGCACCCTTTGATCAGGAACAGCTTTGCCAGAAGCTGCTGGAAGTCACAGCCCCCCACAGCTGCCTTTCCCTGGTGAGCAGGCGCCCTGCCATTCCTCCTTGAGTTCCTGGAGTCCCTGGCTATCCTAGAAGGAGTTCACAGCAGATCTACAAGCAAAACCCAAAAGACGCTGAGCAAGCTGCTGTGTCTGCTGCCTGCCTCTGTTAGCTCTGTTCTGCCCTGACATTCCTGTTCCTTTGACTTTTTTTTACTCTGAGAATAGATGAAAGAAAAAAAATCTATGTTTCTATTTGTATCTGGTTTAAGTTTCTTCTATGTTGCAGGAATATTTATTAGAGTTTTGCAGGCATGTGAAGGTGAACTGGGAATTATTACTTCAAGAAATTACAGGACAATTTTATTTACATGGAACCACATTAGTTCATTCTTCTTCATGATCACTAGTACCTTTGTTGACAAGACTAGAGGTCTTATTCTACAGGAACAACCAGGTAATATACGTAAACATATTCAGATTTTTACCTATGATATGTTCCTGATGAAATGTTGAGACACAGTGATGCTGGTGTACAGTATTATTGTTGTGCAGTCCTTGAGTGTTACAATGTTATCACGATACTTTATTTCACCTGGTAAATCTTTTAGTGGTCTTACAGGAAATGAATTTCAAGCTTTTCTTATAGAATATCAAATAATATTAAACCAGATTTAAAAATCAAGGTTATAACCTTTCATTTAGGGAAGCACTTAAAAATTTCCTTAAGGCATAAAACTGCAGTTAACAAGCAAGTCATCTATTGACTTGCTGAATTCAGTGACACTATCCATATAAAGTTATGCACGTGCCTAACTGTTTTGTTAGTGGTCACCTTAATGGAATTGTAAGTAGCACTCAGCTGGCAGAAATGTAATAAAGATGCATTTTAAGCATAATAATAACTATTCTTGCAAACAAATAGAAATAATTTTGATGATATGAGAAGCTTCCTGGAAGTAATGGTCTGAATATCTTTTCTTTCAGGAAGATTTAAGTAACAGAAGACGTATGTATAAACAGTAGAGATGAAATATGAGTGCTAGAGATCATTATAGAATTTTAGCTGACAAACACATGATTTTTTTTTAAAAGGTGTTATCTGCTCCATATTTACAACTGAAGGACTTTATACCGAGTTAAACATATGCGCTTTTATTAACTTGCTTGAAGAAATGCGGGTCTGAAATGACAGGTGCTGATCAATAAACAGAATTGTACTCATTTGCTGTTAAAGGACAATGAGGTTTCCATAGTCAGAACCATCAAAAGGATAGGACATGAGTAGAGACCCCAGTGAAAGAAGGGCGGAGAAATAACAGCAGCTGTAAATCACTGTTTCTGCTTTGAGCAGCCTGCCTTATGGCTCCTTACCTACTGCAAATCTGGCACTAGCAGTGCAGTCAAGACGTGACAGTGTCAGAAGTTCTTGGATACTTTGTCAGTCACCGTTATCTTCAGGCTTGAGGAGTTCATCTTCTGAAATAGAAGGGCTCTGTTGTTGGAAGGGAGAACATCAAACTGATACCTTCTCCATAATGCTCAATATTTACTCTGGTTGTATAAATACTTAATAGCAATGTTAATGGAGAAGTCACTTAAAACCCATTTAAAAGAAGAAAGATGAGGGGAAAAAAAAAGGACATAATTCAAAATTCCTATTGATCTCAGATGTATGCTTTTTAGCCTCAAGTTCTAACACAAAACTAAATAACTACTTGTGCAGATGTCACCTCAGACATAGAGATGTTTGAGTTAGCAGTGTGGTTATGACTGAAATTTGATTCAGAATCATTTTTGAAACTTGTCAGACAGCTTTCTGCAGGTTGTGATGTGAAAAGTGGAACATTTCTGCTTCCAGATACACAATATTGTGAGTCTCCAAATATTTAAAAGTGGAAAAAAAAAGGTTTTGCTTTTGATTTCTTTTTTTTGTGAGTTTTTTTGGTTTTGTGTGGTTGGTTGGTGGGTGGGTTGGTTGGTTTGAGGTTTTGTTTTTGTTTTGTTGGGAGGTTTTTGTTTGTTTTTAATGGAATCAGTATTACAGTACAGCTGTAATGTGTGAATGTAAGTCTACAGAAAAATATAATTTTTATCTGCCCATCAGTTTTATTCTTTAGTAGAAACATTTCATATGTGCTTTTATATTCACATTGTTATCCCTCATGATTTTCGTGGTTTCAGTCCTTGAGTAAATGCTCTGGTCAAATTTCACCAAAAGTCAAGCATACATGTTAGTTTTACAGATAGTTCTTAAACGTGTGTTACTATATATTGTACATTATGACTTAGTCTGTAAGCTTTTACAGTGTATTGACAGATAATTAGCAATAAGCATAGGATCATAAAAACAGTATAAAATAAATTTGGGATTGATTTTGAAAAATTAGTGTCTCTATCCTACTGCCAAAGCCAGGAGTAACTGTACTGTTGTCACTGCTGACAGATGCTTGTCCAGCCTGTTCTTGAAAATAATCTGCTTGAGAGATTTCACAGCCCTTGCAGGCAATCCATTGCTTCACTGCCTTCTTATAGAGAGTTTTTCCTTAGGTTTAACTTAAGTTTTCATTCTTGCAAATGAAAGTTGTTATACCATGTCTTGGAATAATGATCTTAAATTTTCAGCTTATTTTAAACTCGCATCCACTGTGGACAAGAATAAGACCTTTTTGCTTTCTTATTATTCCTACTTTTTTACATTTTTCATATTGTCATATTGTCCCTCAGTCTTTTCTTCTCTGGACTAAAGAGACCTGGTTCCTTTAATCACTTACTGTAGGTTTTGTTTTCTTAGTCTCTCCTCTGAAGCTTCTCTTGCTGTTCCATATACTTCTTAAAATGCTGTTCTCAGAATTGGATGTAATATTCTAGCTAAAGCCTTGCTGGTGTTGAATGGGATGGAAGAGTGTTTAAAAATAACCTCTTTATAGATCTCAAAATGCCATTTTTGCATAAAATATTGTCATGTTCATCTTGTGACAGTTGCAGCCAGTGGTACTAATGGGATACTATTGCTTTCTACCTGTTATTCCCATTCTGCAATGATGTGGTTAATTTTTCTACCATGAAATGCAGATCCTGCCCTTATTTGTATGGAATTTTCTTCAGACTTCTTCAGTTTGTTAAGATCATATTGATCCAATGTATTTGCAGCTCTTTCAGCATGGTGTCGTCTTCCAGATGTAATAACCATACTTCTGATTTCTTTGTTTAAACAATTAAAGAAAATAATGAATATGCTCACACCCCTGTGGAGCAGTACAGCAAACTCTTGTCCAGCCTGACAGTGAACTGTTAATAAAGACACTCGGTAATAATTCCATCCAAGCAGTGTTTCCCTAGTTTGCTTATCAAAATGTCATGTGAGAGAGCATCAGAAGGCTTTCTAAAGTGAACTAGATGACAATGTGACTGCTTTTCCTCTATCCAAAAGGCCTAGTACACTATCATGGGGAAAAAAAAAAATTAGATTATTAGATTTTCTTCACAGAAAGGGTTATCAAGCATTGGAACAGGCTGCCCAGGGAAGTGGTGGAATTGCCATCCCTGGAGATATTTCAAAGATGGGTAGACGTGGTGCTTAGGGACATGGTTTAGTGGTGGTTTTGGCAGTGTTAGGTTGATGGTTGGACTTGATGATCTTAAAGGTCTCTTTCCAACCTGGGTGATTCTATGATTCTATGCATATATTGAGATGACTTGTTCTTGACGAATCCACTGTCACTGTTACTCATCTTCATATCTTGCTTATATTGTAAATACTCAGACAGTGTTTGATTATTTGTTCTACCACCTTTTAGGAACTGAAATTGAGATAATTGGCCTTGAATTTTGTGACTTTTCCCTCCTTCTCCTACTTTAAGACAAGAACCACATTTATCTAATTCTTCTTTCTTTGAATTTTATCTTCCCTCAGTCCCCATTAAGAATATTGTCTCTTAATAAGGAAAAGTGAAATTTATTAAAATTTGTTAAGAGCATTAAAATCTGTGAGAGCAGACATTGTTTAAAATACATCCATTATAGTAAAACTCCCCTTTTATTTGTAGTTCTCAAAATTCTGGCTTTTAGAAACGTGGCTAAATCTTGCAGGTACAAACCAATGTATATATAGCACATTGCTATATGTGATAAATTATTTGGAAAATCTTAGAATTGTTTTAGAACAATATAATGCTTAGGAGAAGTTTAAGAATCACAGAAAATACAGTAAGAAAGCTAAACCAGAAGTGCTCAAAACTTGCAATATTAAGAGTGACATTTAGGTTTTTAAAAGGGTGGAAACATCCACTGTTCTCCTAAAAGGAACATCACATTGCTTTTTGTGGCCAACAGTTTTAAAAAGATTCTGTGAGGAAAACTTTTCTTCTCAGTCCTTTCCAGAAAATTTCAGTGCTGATTTGCTTTCCAGCTTCCCTGTAGAGAACTCCCAGAGGATTCATATTTAGAGCTGGTAAGTGGATCACATAGAACAATCATAGGCCCAGCAATGACCAGCTGGTCCCAATGAACTCATTTTTTTAATAGCATCTAATAAAAAAGTGAATATTTCTTGAATAAAGTGTAGTATTTTATGGAGCAAGTGGTCTCTGAAATTTAATCTTTTGATAGCATTAAGGGAACAAATTGAAAATATTAAAAGTATTCATCAGTAATTAAAACAGGAAAAAAAGGCAAGGTTGATAACAGTCATTCTGAAAGTATAGTGAGTTATCAAAAGGGTGAAATGATTGACATCTGTCCAGGGCTGTCTAACTGCATCTCTGTAGTGTCAGCTCTCCTGAGGTAACTTTTAAAAACTCGCTCACCACAAACTTTCAGTTGAAATTTAGTAGAAATGAAAAATTTTCTTTCCTTGCTGTGGAATGTAACTCCTTTTCAACTGTAATGTTTAATGATATTTTGAGGTGAATTGATAATGCCAAATAATGACATGAATGCATTCCAATACAAATCTGTCTAGTTTATAAAAAAGAAAAACTCTCTATAAATAACATCTATTTATTCTAAATCTCATTTTATTCTAAATTTCCTTATTGGTTGTTCTTCACTATTGTAAATCCAGTGTTGGTAACTTCTCATAATTTTTGTGTTTCGTGTGGTTGGAAAAGAGAAAATAAAATGGGAAAGTAATAATAAAAAAGTTATTGTATTCACTGTTACCATCACTTGGTGAGATTAAAATCATTAAAACCAATACCATTGTCAGAACCACTTTACGTTACATATTCAAAACTTTTCTGGCATGGGAATTTTAATGTAGAAGACCAAACTCTAAATGTGCACGTACATGGCGGGGGGTGGTGGTGGAGTGAAGTGACATTAATCCATCATTTTAACAAAATTCATCATAACTGAAGAGAGGTAAATGATTCTGTTCATAGTGGCATTTTTATCTATCTAGATTGTATTTGACTAGCATTTCCTGTGAGTGTGTAATGTCTGAGCTTTTGGAGAGTTTGCAATATGAACTATTATGACTGAGTTCTTTGTGAAACCATCCATGTGAAATGTTTGCTAAGCTGTCACCCTGATATTACTGATGCAGTAGCAACTACAATTCAGGACTGTTGCAATCTGCAATAGATTGTCTTTAAATACTCTGTATTTCTGTATCTCATTTTCAGCCTGACAGTTTTCTCTAAAAATTATAAACCCTCTGTCTCTGCAAAGGGAGGATTAAAAAGAAAACAAAAATGAAATGAAATCTGGTTTAATTGCAGGACTGAAAATTGCTTCAGATAGCTTTTGGAGCAGCAAATTATTCTTAGGTGGATGTTTTAAGGGAGTTTGCTTGTATATTTTCAGACGTTTTGGCAGAACTTATTAAAATGAAGTAACATATTGGATTTCTGTAGGAAGCACTTTAGAACAGGTACACTTTTACTGTTGGGCTGCTATCACCATTAATAATTTTCTTAACTGCCTTTTTATGGTGTGCATTTTCACAGGATTTACTGTGTTTATACTCCTAAAAATGCTAGTTTGCTGAAAGTATACATAGATGAGATGTTTAAGGCTTGTGTCTCAAGCAAAAGTTAAAATGCAAGTTTTTGCATATACCTTTACTCATCACCAAAACCACAGATGTGAGAGGTAGGCCTGCTGGATTCTTACATGTGTTACAGTGCTAAAAAATAATTTTTTACTGCCAGTGGTTTAAATTTTATTTGACTCCTTTCTACATACCACATATAAAAGTGGTCTGAAAAAAAAAGATATTTTGCGGGGATTAGGAACGTGTGGCCAGTATGTATGCCAGGGCTTAATCTCCCTACACGTTTAAAGAACAGTGATAAAAACCAAATGCACTTTCTGCTAAAGCTAACAAATAAACAAGAGTGAATATATCCATACTTTCAAGTGGAGGAGTAACCCTATTTTTCCAATAATAAGTGGCTTTGCATGCTAATATGAAGACTACTGCCAACCTGCTGGAGGTGAGGAGGGATTAGCATCAATACGTGTTTGAGCATTGCTGAGACTCCAGTGCAGCATGTTCCTAATTCTAGTGCAACCACTGTCAGACTCACCCTTGCCAGCCACGGACTGAAGCTTTTTTTCCCACCTAATTCATACTAAATGGCAGGCTCTTGCAAATATAAGCATAGGAAAAGAGCGCCCTCAACACTGAATCAGTATCAGACCTGTTTTTAAAGGGCAATTTCAGTCTGCTCACAGCAATACGTAAGTCTTGTTCTTTCACTGCCATGAAAACGACTTCTCACGAAATTTCGTGGTCTGTCATGTGCTTCTTCACCAAAACAGTATTGTGTCTTGTTTCTTTCTTTCTGGCTACTCAAAACAAGCCTGTCCTTTGAATGGTTCAAGAGCTATCTGATTCAGCTGGATCTTTTAAGAGGAAAAAAAAATATTCATAAACCCTAATACACTAATTATGCACCACATAAATAGGGCTATATTGATAACACAACATTTCTGCTGCTCTCTCTTCCTTAGGTCCTGGGTAGTGTTTTATTTGAAGAATAAACAACCTAAAAACTTCCAGTCTATGCTAGCTTTACTATTATCCTGAGAATAATGAGATGTGGTGGACTTATAGAAACCAAAGCTGTTAGGGTATTAAGCTATCATCGTAGCTTACATCTTTTAAAAATAACTCATTAATTAGATATGACTGGTTCAATCCAGAGTCTTAAATAGACAGACATGAATAAGAACCCTAAGGCTCCTGTCTTAGAATGGAGTTTTTCTTCCTTTTACAAGACCTTTCAGTGTTTAGAAGTACAATAGCAGCCCATGCCTAACCTTACTATGAAAATATAAATTCCATTTCCCCAGGATGCTTTGGGATAGTCACTAGAACAGTAACAAATGGGATATGAAGGGGAGGCTGAGACAACATTGACAAAACCCTTTTTAACTTCAAAATGGTAATTTCTTGAAACCTAAACTCTTGCAGAAGTGCAGCTGTTTTGACCACACTTTCATCATCAAACCTTCATGTGAACACTACCCAGGGAATGGAAATGGATTAAAAAACAGAAGGGGGTGGGGTGAGGAAAAACGTGATGAACAGATAAACAGTAACGCTTTGACTGGAATGTGTGAGACCCTGGTACAGGGAAAGGGCTTGAGCTGGTGATGTATTGTGATCCCCTAACATTTGGGCTGTCTGCCTTGTTTTTTCTAAAAAATCCACAACTCCTTAAAATTGTTTCCATTTTGTGATTGATATATAACACTGGAATCTAAAATGCTTTCATAAACTTTATCTCGTTTTGGCCAGACCTACTGTCAAAGGTGTTAATCCTCAATGGTATAGTAAAGACTATGCTCAGGTCAGTGCATCATCAAAACAATCTTAATTAAATTAGCCATTTACACGATATTTGATAGAAGGTTGTACTCTGTAAGAACCATCTGTTTTACTCCTCAAAATACTGTGGCACTGCATTAAGGTTATATTAGAAATCCTAGTATGATTTTGAAGGTGATCAAAGCTCTGCATGTGCAGTTTGAACAGTGCTAATGGTCACATTGGTGTGGCAAATCTTCCCCTCCCACACCACGCCCAATCTAATTTAGTAAATGGAGAATGCAGTTGTTTAGCTTCTGCGTTTTACAGAAAATCAGCTTCTAATGAAATATTAATTACTAAAGATGTGCTACACTTAATTATGTTTGGGGAATGGAAACAATAATGTAATTCTTCTTCATTATGTAAAAATTTTGAAGGAATGCACAAAATATATTTTGTGATGGGGAGCTGAGCCTGAATTCATGTGAAGCCCCTGGTAGTTTTCTGCTCTATCTTGTTGAGATGTTTTGTATCATTTATGTCACACTACATAAAAGGACAACAATGATATAAATGGATATCATCATTGTCTTCAGCTCAGAAATTCAACATGACAGGAAATGTCTAAAATAATCTTGGGGTGGGGGAAATCAATTATTTTACTCCTACTTAGAAAGCAGCTTCATTGCTTTTGTATGAGGTATGTGAATTGCCCCAGCACTCTATTAACATTTTAATGCTTATATGTGACGGATGTTATGCTATCGTAAAACTGTACTTCTCATAACATATTCATAATTTATTCTGTTGTCTATTCGAACATTTATATCCAAATTCTCAGCCATCCACACAGGGCTGTGCATTTGTGTACTATTTGCATACTAGAAATCTTCATTTGTGCAATGATTTGCTTCTCAGGGTGCAACTGGTATTTGCAGATCAAACAGAAAACCCAGCTTTGGTAGTGTCGCGGACAGAGCAATGCACTTCACTCGCAGAGAGAAGCAGCAATATGTTTATTGATATAAAACAGGGATTTAACAAAGTTTGATGGTAAATGAGACAGTGTTTTAACAAGGTTTGAGATGGCAAGGCATGCTTGGTCATTTACTGCACAGAGGACAGGTTCAGACAGAACTGTCGGGCAGACCCTCCCATTGAGTCAAGGTTTCAGAAAGGACCCCGTTGCTTTCTAAACTCCTTCTCAGAGAGGAGTCTAGGTGCAGCTGGATCCAGTCCTAGTCCCAGACTTGGTCAACGGGTTGTGTCTAAAGGATTATATGTGTGCAATCAATCCTTTATATCACTTAGCTAAGATTTCAAAGTTCAGCATGCTATTAGTCACTTACCAAGGATCTGTTGCAGCAAGGAATCTCTCAGCCTCGAGGAGTAGTAACCTTGAGCAGCATCCTGACTCAAGGAGAGATCCTGGCGTACAGCCTGCTGCTGTTCAGGAGAGCTCAAAGGGCTCTTGGGCTGTTCATTATTTATGGGGGTGAGATGATTGACCTGTAGTCATATTTACATATTGACCACAGAACCAGTATTGTGGTTAGGTGGGCACATTGCTCAAGTTAGCCCTTGGCTATTGTGTTGTTATCTGTCTCCCCGAAACCACATAGAGCCCCGGATGCCGCCATCACGACTACATGCATCCATTTTGACCACCACGAGTGGTTATTGCTTGGGCAGGGTTACAGGAGATAAAGATCAGGTTGGTGCCTGGAGGGGGGGGAAGCACACCATCACAGGCAGTAATTTATAAAAATACTTCTTGTGTTGCATGTTCTTCTGGGCTTGATTTTCACGGGCTGCTTCTTTACTTTGTTTCTCGAAAACTGCCTCTTCTAGCTTAGAAATGCATACCTGTTTTTTTGCATTTGCAGAATTCACTCTTGAGAATTGTGTGTTGCTCAGGGGAAATGGCACAGACTCAGGTTTGCAAGTGCTTGTGAGTACTTTATGTTTGCATATGTGCATCCCACAAGATCTGTGTTCTCAAACATAGAGAATGGGTTTTGAGCAACCTTTGTCTTTAGAGGCATTTAGCAACACAGAAGTAACTGGGCTTCCAAAGTGGGAAATCAAGAGATTTTCCCCGTGATCGTCATGGATTATGAGGATTAGTAGATTCAGTAGCGAAGAAATGAAGTTTTTATTATTCATTTAACTGATCTGTTTCTAAGCTAAATATGTACATTTTGCCCAAATTTTGCCCTGGGGCGGAAAAACATATAACTGGCCTAATTGTGAGTACGTGATTCTAAACTTGAAGTGATATTATTCAAGCCAGGAGTGGGATCTAGATCTTCAGGATGCCGTAGGTATTACATCTGACCATTTCTCTTCAAGAGACACTAAATTCACTGCATTTATTCTCCTTCTTGTTTGAGGAAGCCTTTGGGCAGAAATTGTGTGTTGTCAAGGCATAGAGCTAATTAATGTCATTAATTCACCACACAGAAAGTAAAAGCCCATTGTCACAGATAGGAAAGGGGATGTCACTAGAGTAATTACTAAGTATTTTAAAAAACAAACTGAAAGCTGTAATAGCCATTGATTGCATAGATATCATAAGTAATGAAGAAATGGATATTATGATAAACTGATGTTAGGGATGTCATCGAAGATAGTTTTATGAATGATTCACCATCTGGGACTGAGGTTTAAATTCTCCAAATTAGAAATCTCTGAAGAAAACTCAGCCATTGCACATTTTACTTAAATTTTTCTCAGCCATGAGACTGTCTTTTATCTCAGCAGCTGCTTGTTGAAAAGTTACGCTCATATTTTACTAACATATGTTGGTATGATAGTATGTTAGTATAAAGCCTTGCTGTTGGCTTAGTGAGGTCACTCTTGCAGTGAGCAGTCCACAGCAGAGGTGTGAAATAGCTGCTGGTGCTGACGACTCTGTCAGAGGGCTTTGTTTAAACCGAGGCAGACATGAAAATGTGTGTAGGCTTGCTTCTGAGCTGACACCAGCATAAATCAAAAATATAGTTATTGAAATCAATATGGTTATACCAACATATCGTCAGTGTTGTTGCTTGTTACAGGATTGTAAAGCCTGACCTTGTCCTATTTCTGCCTCTGATTTCAGTGAGAATGATGCCTCCACAGACCTAATTTACTAGTTTTCTGCCTGATCTATTTATATACTGTTTATGTGGTTACATTTTATTAAAGACTGCCAAGGTCTCCAAGATACACACTTCTGTGGAGAAAGGTGTTATGATAATTAATTTACTTACCTCACCTATGTGATGTTAGCAAAGCTCACAAAAGATGTGGATAAATATTTTTTTCATAGTAATGAGTGGCCTGGATACAGAAATGTCCAAATTGTTATGCAATCACTGTAAATCGGCTGTGGTCTCTGATACACAAATTAATGACAGTTTTGATAGACACATTTTTTTACTCATGGTGATAAACATTTTAATGAACTAAGATCATATTTTGGATACCAATTCAAGGAATTTGTAGTGTTTTAAATTCTGGAAATCCTTTGGAAATAGTAGTTACCATGTAATTAATTTCTTTTGCTATTTTGTAGAGTTGGTGATGATGTGGAAAATTACTTATGAACCATATCTAGTTCTTTTGAAGTTATGACAGTTCCCTTGGGAATTTCTCTGGGCATCACAGTGAGTTTCCAAGTCTGGCAATAAGAGGACAGAGTCCTCTTATTTCAGTTCTCCTGTTTCCTCCTGACTCCTGATAATGTCCTCTTGTTTTCTGAAAGCTGCTTCCGTGCCCAAATAATACCTTAAAATGACATTAAAATCAGGATCAATACTTGCAGTTGTGTTTTCTTCCTGTCTTCTAAGGTAATGATCTCTTTAGCTGAATTTTATCTCCCAGTAATAAACTAATGTGTACTTTGGGCTACTCTGCTTTCCTAAATGCTGAAAATAACACATCCTGGGAAATTTTAAAGAATGTAAGGTCAATACAGATGGTATTTACACTGGCAATTGTTATACACTTTCTTTATGGGTTGCCATTCTGCTTTGGCTCATACATCTACTACTATCCAGCACATTATGAAATACAGAGGACTGAAATTTTGAGTGGTGTGAAAACAAATCAGTATGTGGATAGTATAACTAAGCAGTGGTTATTTGCCCGTATGTTCTAAATATGAAATAAAATTGAAATGGTAAACTTCTGTATAATGTTTAGCTATTATGAATGACATTTTCCTTTATCATGTTCAAATACTGGTGTCAGAAAATAGAGTGAAGTGAAACCTCGACAGGTTGTTTAGTCTGTTCTTCTACTACTGATCAGGGAAAATGGGTTTAAAAATCTGGCAATTCCACAACCTTTCCCAAGCAGTTAATTTTTTAATTAACCAATTTCACAACAGGTTTGTAACCATCCCTCTCTTTTCTCTCAGCCTATCTTTACAGCCTTTTACTAGTCAAACCAGATGAGCTGATACCTGAAACCCAGCTATTACTCTGGCTGGAATTAGGTGACATTTTTTTGATATGCATATTTAAGTTACTTCCCTTGAAAATTCTGGCAATATCCTATTACTGAATTTTTAACTCTTTGACCTTGTTTCACAAGCCCACTGTGGCATTACTCTCATTTGGATGTTGAACCTTTTATCACTACGAGCCTGGATAAGCATGTTAGAGGCATGCTTAAGACAGAGCCTTGAAACTTCGCTTTTTCATGGAAAATTTTGCTTGAGCCGGAATTAGTTTTCTATTATCCTAGCAAAGAAACTATGAAAGGTGTTTAAATATAAAAGTACTAACCAGAATGAGCAAAAAGAGGAAGAAAGAAGTTTAAGGAAGAATCAAGAACTGACAACTGAAATAAATTTTTAACTTAACTTTGGGAGGTCTAGATTTATCTTCTTATATAACTCAGTACAACGTGCCATTGAATTACACTGAGATTTTTATTTTAGATAGAAATTTAACCTTGTTGTAGATACCTCTAGTTAAGTGAGGTCAGAAGGTAAAACTGCAGCATTCCTTCTTTGCTGCGTTCAGGTTACATTGTGTTATACTTAACACTAACAATTCAATTGAGACTTTAAGTATAAATATGAAAACAATTCTATTATTTGCTCCTAGCCTTACAAAATTAAATAAAAAAAAAATCCCAAGGGAAAAAAGATTAAACAGAAGTAAATATATGTTCTGATAGATTGATCAAGGAGGTACCAAAACCACAGCATTGCTCTTTCTTAAAGCTGTGCTGACTTGCTTCTGGGAAGCTGATGTCAAAGCTATTGGAATTCTGTCCTAAGAGACTACTGTGCCAATTCTTGAGGTCTCTCTCCTGCTTTAGTCGGGGTCCTCATGTGCGTTTACAGAATTGGATGGATGACACCGAAAAACAGTGAGATAAACCTCCAGGGAAACAGAGGGAGCAACAGTGTATAGTTTTGTTGACATTATTTCATTGTTTCCTTAGCACTTGGGTTTATTATACAATTAAATTTGGACCTGATCCTGTTTAAGAAATAAATATTATTATGTTATGCTTGTTTTTCACCGGGTCTGCTAAATGGTTGGTATAAAACACATGTTCCTCTAGGATGCTGTAATGATTTAAAACCTAATTATGTAATTATACTCCTACAATCAGAGTTCAATAAAGTGATAAATTTCATAGTCCTTTTTTATAAAGATGACTTGCATTGTGGAAAAATCTCATAAAATTCTTTGGCAATCACACTTTCCAGCTAAATCTATCTCAACAGTGCCTGGTTAGTGTAATATCTCTTATAGCAATTAATGGAACAATTACTTGCTTGTGCTTAGCCTGTGTTTCAGATTGATTTCTTTGTGTTTATATACAGCCACCCACCATATTTTATAAACTTATATATTTATAATAATTTTTATACATATATATATATAAAATACGATAGTTCACCAGTTTGTGATTTCAAAGCTGTAGCAAATAATTTTCTTTCATTTCTTGCACAGATTGGGAATTCGAATCCCATTAACTAGCCTTGAAACCCTTACCTTTAGACTATTTTTTAAAGTTCTGAAATTTTGTGAGAATATTACTTCGATCTTTTTATTTAGACACACAAGAAGGAAAAGTATCCTGGCAGTCTGCTGACTGGCAACTCTGAGGTTGGGATAGCTATTTGCTGTTAAAGCAGATCAGAAAACAGGCACTCCTGAAATACTGTGATGTAAGCTTACTTAAAAGTAGCCTGGGAACTAACCTTTGCTTGGATCCTAAAGGAATTAGGATGCTGTGCCTTCTTAATAAGTTATTACAAAAGTTTAAGTTATTGCCTTTTTAGAGAAGATATTTTCAGTCCATCTGGAGAAAGCAGATAAAGTGAGACCCATTAGAGCGGTACCCCAGTCCTGACTTTCATGTTCAGTGGGTCTGACTTTTATATTTATTACTGCTTTTTATCCAGGAAAGCTGTAATTCTTAAAACAGTAAGAAACACTATAGGAAAAAAAGAGAGTGAAGTGCAACTTGGCATTTTAATTAATGATGGGCTAAACCAGAACTTGCACATATATATATATATATATAATCTCAAAGTGAAACCTGATTGTAATCTACAAATGTGTGCAGCAGAAATATATGGGTGTTGAAAAAAGGACCTGTGACCACTGGTCCTGTTGGATGACTAGGAAAGTTGAGTGAAGCAGCTGCTGCTGGACATAACTGTCGATTATATTGGCAATAACAACTGACTGACGTTTTGCTGGCAGGGCTGCATTGCCCAGATAATAAATTTCCTATACAAAATGAAAGAACATAAGAAAGTATGGACATGCAGTGCTACATCCATTTGAATAGCTTGTCCTTTTTCCTTTTAGCATCTGCAACGTTTGCATATGTATACTGAAAAATGCAACACCAAGTCTTTTTAGTTACTCTTAGCTTTGTCATCAAGAAAGTTTGTCTTTTGATACAAAAATATGGTCTTGGGGCCAAAATGTCCCTTCTTAACTTGAAAAATACCGTTGGTTTTCAGAAGCAAAGAAATATTGAGGGAAAATCCACGAAACTGAAAAAGAAAAATGGGTAGGAACCATGACATTGGGATTTTCCGTTAATGATTACCACAACTTGAATTTTTCACATTGTGATAGCTACTGCTATAGATGATGAAGGGAAGTCTTTAACTGATAAGGAAGATCAGTACATTTGTTCAATTCAAAATACACTCTTGAAATTAAACCCTTTAAAAAGAAATCAGAAGATATCATAGTATGTTTGAACCTTATCTTCCTGAATGGAAGATCTTCTCTTATCTGCAGAAAAGAAAATGAATTTGAATAATTCTAATTAGCTGCTTATTTCAAAAGTACATTATGATTAATTTTTGTCATTTTCAATTTGTTTTGTTTTGTCTAGAGGAAAATATCCATGATGTAGGTCTAACGAGCATTTTTTTTTTTTACTTTTCATTACATAACTTAAACATTTGAGGCATCAGGTTTTTTTCACCTAACTTTAACTGTGCAAAACCAGACATTTGGTTTGATTTAACCATTTAGACTCTTTCTACAGTTTATCAAAAATTTAGGAATTTTCAGTAGGGTGAGTCACCTACTTGTATTAGAAGCCAACTTTAGAATAAGATGAGTCACACTGTCTATCTCTTTCCATTTATTATATAATAATTTAAAATAGCTAAGTGAAGTGCGATGAATCCTACCCGAGCTCACTGAGTCTGTGCTCTCTTAACTAATTCATCACATACCATACAATTAAACATGCCTCTTCTGGAGCCCAACAGGCACATATGTGAGTCAGGTTTCTTCAAAGTGGGTTTTCCTTTGCTATTTCTAAGCTAGGCTGTAACGTATGTGACCCTTTTAATCAATGATCATTAACAACTGATACTGTTCGCTTTTTCTGGACAACTTGCAAATGAATCAATAGATTATATTTTATGTTTCCTACTACTTTAATTTTCTTTCAATTTAAAATTCTTCACTGACTTTAATTAAACTTGCCCTAGGCTTGGAAACCTACAAAACTTTTTAATGAGCTGACTTCTGAACTTGTCATGATATACTAATAGCCTAATAATATGGGTATACGGCACATTATATATTTAATGGTCTAAAATGTGACTTTGAATGGTACAAACACTATATTATCTGGTTAAAGAAAATGTTTTATTATATTGACACTTTCTTATTGCAAGTACAGATAAAGCATGTCAAGCAAAGTTAGTTTATATTTCACAGGAAAATCCAAAAATGAGGGCAAATCTAATCATGCTTGAGGGAATTTTTGGTTATGCTCTCACAGAATCAAAAGTATCTAAGCAGTCACTCTGGGCATTGAACAGGTATATCTGTATTTGCCCCCTTTCAGTTGTTGCTCTTCTATTATGCATCAGTGGAATCGTTACACTGCATGTTGGTATTGTTAATAGTACTTCTCAAGCAAGTAAGCTAATGACTCTACCAACATTTTTGCAGTATGCTTCTTCTACATCTTTTGGTATAAAAAACCCCATTTTTCTCACTTTAGCAGGGCATTAATTAATTAGTAATTTTACTTAATTGCTAACATTGCTTAATGATTTGTCATCTTTTGTAGGCTTAAGAGAAAATTTACAAAAAATAAGCAAATTACCCCAAATACATTGATGTTTTAGTCTGTGAACTTATATTCTGGACCTTACATTAATTTTATTTTTTTTATACACAACAATCGTGCACTTAATGGACATTGAATTATTGCCTAAGTAGTAGGGACCGGGAAATTAATTTAGGCCTTGGGGTAGATAATCAGCTGAACCTCAGTTCATGGGTAGAATTTTGGTAGGAAACAAACGTGATTGAGTGTATAAGTAGCAGAATGAAAAGTCCAATTAAAATTATGGTCTTTGGCATTTGTGGTATTATCACTGGAAGTCATTATCCCTTTCTAGTATTCATTGTTTAAAAATGGTGCTTGCATATTGCGGAGACTAAAAAAAGTGTTACAAGACTTCAGCAAGCATTTTTTTTACAATGAGAAACTCAAGAATGTCTAATGAAAGGTTAAGAGGTCTTTTGATTTTTTTCTTGTCTCATGAAGGAATAAACTCTAATAAATAAGTTAATTGTATTTTAATTTTGCAAGCATGGCATGGTTCGAAAGCTCAAGCTAGACAAACTGAAACTAGAAATACTGTAATATTTTTAGAGTGTGAGGTTGCTTTTATGTCCCTAATGGCAAGGAATTACTTGGGAAACAATCAGATAGAAGCTGAAAATGTGATTTCCTGCAGGGAATCATAGAATGGTTTGGGTTGGAAGGGACCTTTAAAGCTCACCTAGTTGAACTAGATGATGCCATAGACAGGGACATCTTTCACTCAGGTGGCTCAAAGCTCCATCCAACTTGACCTTGAACACTTCCAAGGATGGGGCACCCACAACTACTCTGAGCAATCAGTTCCAGTGCCTCACCACCCTCATTGTAAAAAATTTCTTCCTTATATCCAATCTCAATCTGCTCTCCTTCAGTTTAAAACCATTGACTCTTGTCCTGACACTACAAACACTGGTAAAAAGTCTTTCTCTCTTTCTCATCAGCCCCCTTTATATATTGAGGGGCCACAATAAGGTCTCCCTGGAGCCTTCTCTTCTCCAGGCTGAACAACCCCAACTCTCTCAGCCTTTCTTCACACTACAGGCGTTCCAGCCCTCCTCTGAACATACTCTAACAGGTGCATGCTTTTCTTGTACTGGGGACCCCAGAGCTGGATGCAGTACTCCAGATGGGGTCTCATAGGAGCAGAGCAGAGAAGAAGAATCACCTCCCTCAACCTGCTGACCATGCTTGTTTTTATGCAGCCCAGGATGCAGTTTTTTTTCAGGGCTGCAAGTGCACATTGCTGACTCATGTCCAATTTTCCATCTACCAGTATCCCCAAGTCCTTCCCTACAGATCTGCTATCAATACTTTCTTTCCCCTGTCTGTACTGATACCGAAGATTTCCCTGACTCAGGCACAGGACCTTGCACTTGGCCTTCATGAGGTTCAAATATGTCCACTGCTCAAACCTGTCAAGGTTGAAAGAACAGAAAAATAAAAAAGAACTTCTCCACAGGTAAGCAAATGTGGAGAGGAGTTGATCTTCAGGAGACATCAGCAGAGTTTGCCAGAAACTGGTAGATAAGACACCTGGAGACAGGATGGGTGGACTGCAAAGGACTTGCCTGCTCAGTGGGAGTGAAGGTGCATCTTGCCATGCTTGGTTGGACAAGGCTGGGAGAACTGGTGCATTTCCCCACCACTTGAATTCCTTAACTAAGATCAGGCTTCTACCTAAGGGATGTGCTCCAGTCTATAATTATAGATTTGAGGCAGGAGTTGCATGATCAAATACTCTGGTATTTGTCAAGCAGGACATCACCCTTTTTTGGTACTTGGTGTTCCCAGGACCACTTCCAGAATATCTGCATTTCCTGCACTACGTTAATATGCTGAATGGATGCTTATAGCTCTCACTGTGTTCTATGTTGCTACACATTTCTTAAGGAATTTTTGTTTCACATGTTTACACAATGTTCCCCAGTGGCCTGTACTTTCAGTGGAAAGTTGGTCTAGTAGGAGATAATGATATTTTAAACTGGTAGGATTTCACTGCTTTTGTTTTTAGACAACATTTTTTCAGCAAGACATCTCTAGCTAAAAGAAAAGAATGGAGTGCATCCTGTGACATTGCATCTCAAGCCCAGTAGATCATTTCAATAGATGCATTCCAGCTAGGAAATTATGCTTCCATTGTTATAAATTAAAAGTGAATTGACTTAACTAGATTAACTCAATTATGAGAAGATTAGGAAAGGCTTAGCAATCCATTTGCTCATTTCCATTTATCAGCAGTTGATGTAAGTCCACAGGAAGTTTGCTGTGTATAAGATAAATGCATTACCATTTCACTCACTTGTTCTTAAGTCTCACTTGTTTTTTTTAAGGCAAGCAAAGGCAAACTGAATTTTGAGCTTGGAAGTTAACTTTCGTGTAGCAAAAATGGGAGCACAATGAACTGTCTTCCTGCATCTTTCCTTGAAACACCAGGGAGTGTAATTCAAGGATTTTTTAGTGTTTGAAATAAGTTAGGCAAACCCAATCCCTCCTTTCAGTGGGCTTGCATTTCATCACCTTAATCCTTTCTGAAAATGGTATTTCAGACTCAGAAATATTCACCCTGAGATGATAGGTGTAATCCGTTAATGTTACTTTTTTATGGCATAGGTTCTGTACCTGTAGCATTGCCAGAGGGATGACAGAAATGTGGGAATTAGGTGATTACCTGATCTACTTGGGTAGAAATCTAGGTATGTTAAAAACTTACCAGTTTTCATGCTAAAAGTTGTGGGCCATCTGTTTTAATACAATACATAAAATGAAATCAAACTACCCCACCATGATATGGCTGAGATATACAGATATATGTGTTCAGCAAGAACAAGGGAAATTTTATGTTAGGATCTCTCTGCTACTTGTCTGTGCCTGATTTCTAGGTATTTTCTGGGGCAAAAATAATCATAGAATCGTAGAACGGTTTAGGTTGGAAGGGACCTTAAAGATCATCTAGTTCCAGCCCCCTTGCCATGGGCAAGGACACCTCCTACTAGACCAGACTGCTCAAAGCCTCATCCAACCTGGCTTGAACACTTCCAGGGATGGGGCCTCCACAACTTCCCTGGACAACCTGTTCCAGTGCCTCACTACCTTCATAGGGAAAAATTTCTTCCTGAAATCTACTCTGAATCTCCCTTCTTCCAGTTTGAAGCCATTACCCCTCGTCCTATCACTATATGCCCTTGTAAAAAGTCCCTCCCCAACTTTCCAGATACTGGAAGGCTGCTACAAGGTCTCCCCAGAGCCTTCTCTTCTCCAGGCTGAACAACCCCAACTCTCTCAGCTGGTCTTCATAGGAGAGGTGCTCCAGCCCTCCGATCATCTTCCTGGCCCTCCTCTGGACCTGCTCCAACAGGCCCATGTCCTTCTTATGCTGGGGGCTCCAGAGCTGGATGCAGTATTCCAGATGTGGTCTCATGAGAGTGGAGTAGAGGGGCAGAATCACCTTCCTCAACCTGCTGGACGCACTTCTTTTGTTGCAGCCCAGGATGTGGTTGGCCTTCTGGGCTGCGAGTGCACATTGCCGGCTCATGTTGAGCTTCTTGTCAACCAACACCCCCAAATCCCTCTCCTCAGGGCTGCTCTCAACCCACTTGCCGCCCAGCCTGTATTTGTGCATGGGATTGCCTTGACCCATGTGCAGGACCTTGCACTTGGCGTTACTGAACTTCATGAGGTTGGCACTTCATTTTTTATTATTTTGAATATTTTAAAGCACCATCGTTAAGTGTCTTGTACTTTTAAAATTATACTTACCATGTGAACAGAAAGGAAGTAGAAGGTAATCATCAGTAAGAAACCCCCAAAACAATGGGTATTCCTTTTGGGGGACTAACAGGAGGAAGGCTTAAAATGAATTTATTTCTTAACATTTTGTATGTTAGTGATTTGTCATGTTAGTGTCTGGTGTCTACTCTGAATTATTTCAACAACAGTCTCGTACAGCAGATTACACTTTGTTCTAAATGTAAAATTTTTTTATGGCCAAGATGGTTGACTGTATGTAAAATATAGTCATGATAAATAGAAAGAAAATTAGGTTGTGTTGGAAAACCCTTTAGGTTAATCAAATGATTCATACGATGAATGTGCATTGTGGATACAGATGAGAAACTTGGGATTTAAAGACACTCTTTTCTTTAAAAATGTCATGAGTTTTATGGTTTATAAATAAAAATAAAATCATGACACTTGTCATCCTGAACTGCCTGATATTGACCAAGAGTCCTTCATGAAAAACTGCATTTTCTCTGTTCAATATGTAGGAGAATTATTTTGATATATTAGCTAAACTTTAAACAGTTTTAGCTAATCTTATGTACAAGAGAGAGAATGTTTGCATAACTCTTCTCAATTTTCCATTAGAAATAAATTAATAATTAAAATTTCCTCTTAAAAAATTATAATGTCTGCATATCTTTATGTGGCGATGAAAGAGTAACTTTCCTGTTTCTGGAAGGAAAAAAAAAAGAACTGAGAAAAAAAAAATTAAACAATTAACTAATTAACTACACTGAGTTAAGAATTTTGGTACTATAGTGGTGTAAAATTCAGATGTCAGGCTAAAATTTAAGATGAGAAAGAAAATAAAATAACAAAAGACTTTAAAAGACTACCAGAATAATTTTCTTGGCAATATTCTTTACTGCAGCCTTGTCTTCCGTCTTCCCTCTCACTCAAAGACTTTTGGCTGTAGCCCCATGATTTGTCATTTACAGCACAAATACTTGTACAGAAGCCATTAAGGATGGAAAAAGATGTTAGATCATTCTGTACTCTTCTCTGCAACTTTCAATTTAAGAATTGAGATAATTGGTTTGTGTGGGAAAAAAAGTCAATGTGAATCTAAAATGACTACAAAAAACTGTGGATATATCCAGTATAATTTGAAGTATTTGGTTTTTAAGCCTTTTTTTCCCAGGAATTAATATTACCCTAAGCACATAGTGAAATTTTCTACCCTTCTGCTTGTCCCTCCTTTTATAGTTACTTAAAATTCTATGGTACAACTGACAGTGTTTATTAACTAGTTGTGATTCAATTTGTAGCAAATATTTTTTTCCTTGCCTTCTCCTGAAAGCATGCAAAAAATGCTCACCAAAAATAATGGTTTTCATTTTTAAATTGCAGTCATTTGACTCTTCCTAGAGAACAAATGACAGTAAGAAAAGGAACAATATTTTTCCCTAGATAAGCTTCTTCTGATATGAACTGCTAGATGTGAAAAAGTAGCTGTATTTGACTTTCCTGTTTCTGTGAACTTGGGACTGTCGGCAGATTGGAGCTGGTGTACAACAATCACGTTTTGCTATTCTGTGATAGAGTCTACACTGCCAAATTAGCAAAACCTCCTTATGAGAAACTGATTTATGACAATTTCCGTGTCCAGACAAATTTCTGATGGAAGATAATGGCTTTATCAGTTTCATTTATCCATTATAATAATGATTGGGAAATTACAACTATTTCAAAATCTACTGTAACTGTTGTATCATAGTAAAATTTTTGATAGTTTGTCTAGTCCTTGTGTTATTGTTTTCAACTCATTCACTTCAGCTGTGGTCTAGAGCAATCTTTTATGGGTCAAAATATGTGCAGATCAATGAACAGGGATGCTATTGAGCACGGTATAGACTTCACATAAGTTTTAGTCATTTCCATGTGTGTATCTATATGGATTTGCTTTCCTCTTCTCTGCATTGAAACTGAAGTGCATCCTAGTCTTGGTATAAAGCTCTTTTGTCTTTTAAAGCTCCAGGCAAGCGTGTTTGTTCTTTCCCCAGCTATTGACTTTACAAGAAAAAATCATTAGCTTATTTGGTAAGTCCTGGAAAGCACAGTCTGAGGAATGTCAGTTCGTCCCTTATGACACCCACAGATAAAGTCCACGGGATGTCTTTGAAACTGTACTCAATAACCAAAAGGATGTCGTTGTACTGCTATGCCTGCAGAATCCCTTGAAAGAGGAAATATGCAGTGAAATTTAATAAACCATCATTTTCAGTTTTGAAGCCTATTTAACCAGGTTTTATTTGATTTGCATTTGTGTAAGTATTACACAGATTTTTTTGTGCCTATTTCTGAAATTTAGTATTAAATATGCTGACATTAAAAGATGTCAGAGAAGGTTTTTTTCTATTTGTTTCTGTTTGAAAAATATCTGAAATTGATAAAGATGTCTTATGTATTTTGTTGGTTAGATATTTTCTGCTTTTGATATTTCACTTCATATAAACCAGATACTAAAATATCAGACACATGGGCTTGGAAAACCAGACCCTTGGATTTCTCAATTAAGAATAAATTTACAAATTTATGGTTTTCTTAAGCTGAAAAAGGATTTGTTTGAGCCACTTCTAATATCTTACACAATACCAGAAGAGTATAAATTGCTTCTTTTTCTTCACTTCTTGCAGAAATATGGTACATGTGACATATTTATTAATATGAAGTGGGTTAATGTAATAGGTCATAACAAGCAGCTTTAACGGTTCATAAATACATTCCTTGGGGGCAGTTAAGAGGCCAGATAAATGGAGTTTCATGGCTTTGAACACCAAAGGTGTGTACTAATGTTCTGATAAAATTTCACACAAAGTGCCTAATGGTGCTAAAATTGGTAATAAGTAAATAGCTGAAGGTTTAGATGCTGTGTGTATCTTCCAAAGGTTATTCTGCTTACTCCAAGGTTAGTTTAACACTGTGGTTTGGTCTAGTAATCCAGACAGTATGTGAGGATGTGATTTGTTTGCTTATTTTCTGAGGTTTTCAACAATTCTGCTTTATTGTGAACAAAGTCTTACAATGAAATCTCATGCTGTGGTAGGATGGAATATTTAGCACTATTTTTAGGTGTTTGGGTTGTTTTTTTTTTTTTTTTTAATGCAGTGCATCTAGCCTTAACTCAACTTGATTTCTTTGCCTTTAAATGTATACAGCTTTGTATTGTCATAGAATCATAGAATGGTTAGAGTTGGAAGAGTCCTTAAAGATCATCTAGTTCCAATCCCCTTGCCATGGCCAGGGACATTGTTCAAAGTCCCATCCAGCCTGGTCACTTCCAGGGATGGGGCCTCCACAACTTCTCTAGGCAACCTGTTCCAGTGTCTTGCCACCCTCAGAGTAAAGAATTTCTTCCTGATATCTAATCTAAATCGATCATCTTCCAGTTTAAAACTGTTACCCTTCGTCCTATCACTACACTCCCTGATAACGAGTCCCTCTCCGTATTTCCTGTAGGCCCCCTTTAGGTACTGAAAGGCCACGATAAAATGCCCCTGGAGCCTTCTCTTCTTCAGGCTGAACAACCCCAACTGTCTCAGCCGATCTTCATAGGAGAGGTGTTCCAGCACTCTGATCATCTTTGTGGCTTTCCTCTGGACTTGCCCCAANATTGCGCTTGGGATTACCCTGACACAGGTGCAGTACCTTGCACTTGGTCTTGTTGAACTTCATGAGGTTTGCAAAGGCCCACCTCTCAAGCCTGTCAAAGTCCCTCTGGGCGGCATCCCTCCCCTCCAGTGTTTTGACTGCACCACACAGCTCCGTGTTGTAGGCAAACTTGCTGAGGGTGCACTCAATCCCACTGTCCATGTCACCGACAAAGATGTTGAACAGTACCAGTCCCAGTACCGACCCCTGAGGAATGCCACTTGTCACTGGTTTCCAATTGGACCTCGAGCCGTTGACCAAAACTCCTTGGGGGCAACCGCCCTGCCAGTTCCTTATCCACTGAGTGGTCCATCCATCAAATCCATGTCTTTCCAATTTAGAGACAAGGTCATCATTTGGAACAGTGTCAAAGGCTTTGCATAAGTCCAGGTAGATGATGTCAGTTGGTCTTCCCGTATCCACAAATGCTGTAATGCCACATAAAAGGCCACCAAATTTTTCAGGCACTATTTACACCTGGTGAAGCCATGTTGGCTGTCACCAATCACCTTCTTATTTTCCATGTGTCTTGACATAGTTTCCAGGAGGATCTACTCCATGATCTTGATAGGCACAGAGGTGAGAATGACTGGCCTGTAGTTTCCTGGGTCTTCCTTTTTTCCCTTTTAAAAAATGGGGGTTATGTTTCCCCTTTTCCAGTCAGTGGGAACTTTACTGGACTGCAATGACTTCTCAAATATGACGGGTAGTGGCTTAGCGACTTCATCCGCCAGTTCCCTCAGGACCCATGGCATCAACATTAATTGATTTTAACTTAATATAACGCATTCTTTTAAATTCAGAAGCCTTTTAGATTTTCACTGAAAAAAATGTACAAAAATTTTCAATGAAAAGCCACAAAAATATTTTCCTTGAAAAAGGATTTTCGTTGATAGCTTTCATAATAAAAATAGTTTTGTTTAACTCTTTTTTTAAGTTCTGACATGAAGAGTCTTTTGATAGGTATTTCATTATCTTCAAAAATGTTTACTACAGGAGGTTTTTTTTAAAATATTAGAAATATTAGAAAAGATGAATTTAGCAATAGCATATCCTAAGTTTAAATCTGCTTACATTATTTATATCATCTATGAGACTCAGAGAGCTTTACAGTTAAAATATATTGCTAAAGTTTATTATTTTCTCACCATGATATCAAGCAATTCTGAAGAAAAACATTTAACTTTGTACATTAACATGTACTTTCCATGACAATTTAAATTTGTGAAATTTGTTCAGCAGAAGTAAATGACAAAAATTCCTTAGTCATCAGTGAAGTTTTTGACCTAGAAGAAAGAAACAGTCTATATGAACACTGGGGGAATATTTAGATAAGCAGAATGTGATTAATTATATAGGACTTGGAGTCTAATGCCTGCAACATATCACAGGTGAGATATATTGCTGCAGGTGGTAAAGACTGTGTTTTCATATGTTACTGTGCATCACTGATTAAATTTAGGTCACTGTATTAGGAAATTATCATTATAGACTTAGATGGATGGTGTCATGCTCTCTCTATGGTGTTTTGAATCATCATCCTGCTCTTCTAAATGTTGTTCATTACTTCATGTTCTCAATCCTGGAATGGATAGTGTGCAGGTGGATTTTAGCTCCCATGCGTAGCTTGACTGAAGCAAATTAGGGTCTTCTTTTACAGAGCTTGTTGTAGCTGTAGGGAGGCTGTATAAAAATGTGTGAAGCTTTTTTAATATGTTGGATTATATCTGTAAAGAAAATCTTCACAATGACATGGTAAATAGAAGTGCCTTTTTGCAAAATACAAGAAGGTTTTTGGTTTTGTTTTTAACTTTGCTTTAATAGTTTAACATCTGGACACAAGTTGTAAATACGATACTGTGAATAAACTGTTTTCTGGATAGATTTTTGAAAGGGTCATGAGTGATCTATCAGAAATTATTACCTTTGTTTTGCTCGATGAAACATCATTCCTCATTCATTTAAATGAGTCCACCGATTATCAGCTAGTGGAAATGGGTTTATGTGCATGAATTTCAAGAGAACGTTTCTCAAGAAACCAACTCATGATTTTGGTGATTACCTATATTTATACCTGTATTTATTCAAGAATTGTTTATGAAGTTGAATTCTGCCCCATGATACAATTTTGTTCTTTTGATAGAGAGCTATTCTAAAGAAAAAAAGCAACAAGAAATTAAAGCAGAGCATGAAAGGAATGCAATGATCAGAACAGGGTTTTATAATCTTAAAATACAAAATGTCATGGTGAGAGAGTGACAAAAGAGCAGCAGAAGGCAAAATGTGAAAAATCATCTGACAGGTATGAGGGACAATCTTGCATAATCATCAGGTGAGACCACTCCAGCTGAACCTTGGCAAGTGAATGCACATACTCTGATTGCAAGATGTGAGGTGAAAATTCTCAGTCTGGCACCTGTACACCTGGAGAATTCACACTGATTGCAAGAAAACCTGTAAACCCTGCAGAACTGCATATGATGCTTTCAGACATCAGAGGGCAGGTGAGAATGCACCAAGAGCTTTAGAATTTTCTTGAATGGAAGCTGGAATATAGCTGGAGGTGAGTAGCAATATCTGTGGTGTTATCAGTTACAGAAGCAGAAAGACTAACTGGTTAATTTGTGTGGCATGCGCAGAATACCTTTCCCTAGTGGCAACGGGCACCAGTTTTTGTTTACTTACTGGGAGTAACAATGATCGTGGTACCATAGCCGGAGGTCTCGCTGGATCTTTGCCGTAGAGCTGTATTGTAAGAATTTGACAGAGCTGACAGGGGCCCAACTACTTCAAAGTCTTTCAGGTAACCAAACAGGAAACTTTAGTAGGCCCAGGGTCAGGGGTGGTAAGGATGCTCTGACAGTAACAGCACTGGGAACACGCCACGCACACCCAGAGCAAGCCACGAGAAGGGAAGCGAACAGCCTTTGCTATTCTGTTATGCTGTACATTCTGCACACTACCAGTTGAATATCAAAGAAGCACAGTGCGGAGTTGTGACCAACCAAACAATATTTTACTTGGAGAGTTTGATCCTTGCTGAGGCTAGATATACAAGTTGCAACTGTAAGCGACATCTTTAACATTCAAGGGAAAAGGCAGTCACAAACAACTATCAAGGGGTCGTGCACTCTCTGCTGAGGTCAGTTCCTGTGCTGGAGAGGCCTGTCAGGACTCCTGGGCATCCTTTCTAAAAGAAAGCCTGTATGGACAACTTTATCCTTTGTAGGAGTCAAATCTGCCTTCCTTTTCCACCTAGGTTCAGGTACTTGATTTGAGGAGTTGGGGAAATAGAGACTGGCATTTTTTTTTTTTTGGGGGGGAGGGGGGAAATGTATACACACACTCTTTTATTTCATTTGGAATCTTTTCTACAGTTAATTCTTTTAATGAGAGATAATGATGAGCTTTGATAGTATATTTTCAGCCAGGAATGTGAGAAGGGAACAGAAGTTAGCAGCTTTTACAATAGCATAGAGCAATATTATGAGATATTTTCAATCAGATCATCCAGTCAAGAACTGGTTAAAACTCTTTTTTTCTTCTTTGCCAAATGCAAGTGTCAGCAAAGCCCCTTTAAAGAGTGAAATTTCTGTAAATACTGAGAGATGCAGTTCCAAGTAATGAGCTATACAGCCGTAGTGGGTCAGATGATACACAGTGTGTGGTGAAGGTCCTGGCCTGCTCTCTCAGCTTCCATGAGGTGGAGAGGAGAGTTGTGTAGGTGGTTGATGAAGAAAGGAAAGAGTAAAAAGGCAGTAAGGATGTACCACAGGCTGTACGGTGGAAGGCAGTGAGGAGGGGATGTTTTAGTTCACTGTGACTGCTTCGAGCACCAAAACTATGCCAGTGCTGCAAGATGGGGCTTGCTGAACCTGACCCAGCATGGTACTAACAAAGCTGTACTGGCTGTGGAGGTTGTGCTGCTAAGGTACAATGCGCTGTGCCATGTGGACATGCCAGCTTCTCTGTGGTAGCTTGGGGGATACCTTCCTGCAGTCTTTCCTGCCTAGATGTCTTGGGAGAATTGGCTATAAAGATGACCTAAGACTTCCTTGGGCTGTAGAAATAGCAAAAAGGTCAGATGTGTTTCAAGAAAACAGGATTCTGTGTGCATTACTTATTTTTTTAACTTACTAAGATTGCAACTACATGCCTCATATAATCAAGTTTATCCTGAACAGGAACAAACCTGAAAGGGCTCCAGGTAACTGCAGAGGTAATATTAGTTTAAGAATCAGAAAAGGCTTTGTAATACTCTCCTGAACAGGAAATCAACTTCTTGTTTCTCTTATTTTATTGGGATTTTGATGGGTGATAAAGCCATTGTTCTAAGGGTATGTGATACGGGCATGGAAAGCAGCAATATTTGAGTGGGCTGAACTGGTGGAGTTTTTACTGTAAGAGAAAGCAGCTGAAATCTGACAGGTGATGGTAACAATACAGTATTCTTTCTCTGGGATAGGATCCTCCCTTGAAGCAATTTTTGTAACTCTTTGGCAACTTCTGCAAGATCAGCATCTAGAATCTTGTCCTTGTAAGGATTTGGGAGGGAATTACTCTGTAAATAATCTTTTTATGGAATCGGTCAATGTGATTAAAAACCTCAAATGCTGGTCACATAGCGTTAGCTGAAGTTTACACAGTGGGATCAACGAATCCTAAATCTTCAGCTCTTTGGACTTAATGCTGCCTATAGATACATGGATGCAACTGCAACTGAAGTTTGTGCAAGTTGTAATAATTAGCACAGGCTGTGTCCCATTGCACTTGCTCAGGTCATAGTAAGCAGAGATGCCCACAGTCACACTTTGGTTTTATTGTCTTCAAACAGCTGGGAAGACTCTGCTTACATTAAATACCTGAGATAACCCATGACTATATGAATTCCAGTAACTGCACTGAATCTAGGTACTAAACTTTCCATTATGAATTTTTTTTTAAATGCTGTAATCTTAGATTTGGGACACCTGGGCATAATCAGATGAGTTTGATAACCTGATCAACACTTTCTCCAAGTCAGTCCTAAAAGCTTCTTTTTGCACATGCTGAATAACGCCGGGAGCAAGATGGTTTTATTTTTGTCTTTGTGTGTGTGTGTGCCTTTTTTTCAACCCAGTATTGCTGGGCTCAGCCCTCTTGACAGGTATGCTTTTTGCCAACTCAAGATGTGTTACTTCATCTCTAGACAATTCAACAGGTCCTTGCACTCCATGAGCTTCCGATAGGCCTACTAACATTTAAATCAGGTAAAAAATACTCTTTGTGATAAGTAGGCAATCAGGACAGTGTGGCTGAGTACGAGTATGCGTTCAGAGAAGAATGGTATCTGTTTCGGTTGCCCAACTGTGAAAATAGTATCTTTTTTAGGATTTAAACCCAAACCAGCATATTAAAAGTTAAAAGCCTTGATAACTGTGGCAAAAGAAAAAAAATGTGGATTTATGCTTTTATGTGACTGTCTTTGTACTGTGATAAACTATAAGGATTTTATTTTTTAAATTTTGAGCCAAACACATTTATAAAATCCCTCTCTTTTTTTTTTTTTTTTAAACTTTTATCTTTTTTCCACAATGCAGATGGTTTGCAAACCTGATTTAAGTAACAAGTTGAACAGGATTTATGTTTTCCTTATGATACTGAAGGAAGAAGTCAGCATTGTTTGATGAGTATGTCTTTTCGTCATTACATATTTTAGTTATGTAGGGAAGATAATGTTAAGATTTGAAGGAAGTCTAATGTTAGCATTCTTCATTACATCGCTTACTATAACTAAGTATTCCAATCCCATGAGCAAAGATGTCTTCAGTCAGGCCCCCAAAGAAGCCTTTAAATTCTGATTACAAATACTCTTGAAGCAATTCTTTTCCACCATCTGTTTTTTGAATAGCAGTTTGACTGCATATGAAAGCTCTTCTCTGTGGCCCTGAGGATTCAGAGCTTTTTAAAGGAAGGTAAAAAGATTCTCCTGCATTTACATGCACCTAGTATCTGGGATCCAAAAAGAAGTTTTGTAAGATTAGCCATAAAATTTCAGTAATACTAAAAATGTTAGTGGTCAGTATTCCTACTTGTAATTTTTGGAATGTGAATTTCTCATAGCAGTAGACAACACTGAGATCTACAGTCTCAAGCTTTACTGCATTAGCAATATGGCCTGTGTTATTCACTAACTTTAATACAGAACTGTACCAGTAAAAATGTGTTTATGAAGAATACTCATCATCAGACTCCTTGAATGGAGAGATTAGCCATTCAGAGAATATATTGTTCCTCTCATACAGATTTTTTTATGCTATTAAAAAAAATTGTGCTCATTTCAATAAAAGCAAATCACTTCCCCGGATATGAACAGCTTCTCATATGCTCCATGTAAACAGGTGAATAATCTTTTATCCTAGGCAAAAGAGACAGTGAAAAAAAAAATCAGTTACACTCTTTCATAAAAACCGTAAAGGTATAAAATTAGTATAGATAATGCTATATAAGGTTCTGAAAAATTACTCCTGAAAGATCCCATGGACTGACCTCCTGGAAGGTCAGTATGATCTCTATAGTAGGGTTTTTAAAAAGTGGGAAGCATGGGAGTGAGTATATTGGTTATTGGTGTATTAAATGACTTCACTTCCAAATTTAAGTCAGTTCTTCAGTAAGGCTGTGACCCATAAACTGCCTGTACCACATTGTATTTTAAAATTACTTCTTAAATGTTTTATGGATATAGCATTAATATTGTTGTATATCTTTGGAGATTAATAGCTCTACAATTACCTGAAATAACCATGGCAACACAGTAAATTTTTACTGGGCACCACTTACTAATGGTTGCTGTAATTACAAAGAAACAAGATAATAAAAACCCAGAAATTATTTGTTATCCTTTGACTTCAATACATTAATTATTGCCATGCAGAGTTGAAGGACTCAGCAATTTCAAACATTTTTTCCTTGCTGGAACACATCAGACTTCTCAGTAACTGCTCTGTAGTCTGCCCTGTCTTTTCAGCACAAGTTAATACTTTAATGAATAACATAGTATTTGTGAATTGTATTAGACTGTTTTGCATTCTAGAAACATGAAACAATAAGACATGACAAGGTCATGAGGCTGAAATAACATTGCCTTGGATACTTCAGAAAGTCTAAAGCTGTGATTCAGACAGAGACATCTTTGCTTGATGCCTCTCTCCAAATTTTTTGTGATAATTGAAACATGACCTGAAGCTCTCTGTGTGCGTATGTGTCCATGGTTCTGTGAGTTAGTTTGTTTTCGATGTGGACTGTACAAAAGAAATCTAGTTGTAAAATGGGTTATGGATATTTAACAGTTCCTCTTTGGAGCTGTGTCCTCTGTAAACATCACAGTTTAAGCCCCAGCTGAAGCACTGGAAGGAAGGACTTTTCTGATCCCTGTCAACTGATAGAAATCTGTATTAGGAAATTCCCTTGTATACTTTTAACCTGCTTAATTATGTTAAGTATCAGCCAGCTTATTGCACTCAGGAAACAACAGGAAATAGCTTAATGTCAAATAGAATCTTGTTCAGCAAGGTGAACTAACATCATGGATGACTGAGAGTATATTGGTCATACTAAGCTGCATGTGAAGCAAAATGCTGAGTGGAGTTGGGTTAGACAGAGAAGAAAATGACACTTATGTTTCAGGTGTCTGTTAACTAAATGTTAATGGACTAATGTCTGTGTCATAATGACAATTCCAATGAGAGGACACAGGTATGTCTTGTTTGAGAAATCTTAAATTATCTGTGTGCTTTCAGGACATCCTCATAGTTCATGGATTTTGGCTGTGGGTCTGTATGTTGGGGGTTTTTTTGTTGCTGTTTTTGTTTTTGTAAATCAACTACATTTTATGTAAGCCTTAGGTGGGAAATTATTTAGTTCCTTCATTTTTCTGGTAATGTATTATTTCAACTATGATTATGTGACAATGTTTTTCTTTTTTGTTTGTTTTCGGTTTATTTTTATTCTATCAATGCATGAAATAGACATGAAATACCACAATCATTACAGGTCAGTATTAACATGATGAATCACATTTTGGTATCCGAGAACTGTGACCACGGTCTAGGTTAGCGAAGGGAGTGACTATTACCCTTCCCCTCTGATTCCAAACTTTTTATATTGAAGAATATCATGGTGAAAAAGAAGCTGATGATAGAAGCTGTGTCTAAGCCCAGCCACCAGCTTCAGTACAGGTAGTGACCTTAGTGCAGAGCAACTCCATGGAAAGCCCTACTTTGCTGAACAGAGAGCTCATCAGATGAAGACTTCAAGAGAGTAGCCTGGAGACAGAGGAGCAGAATCACAAATAAAAGCTCTCTGGAGTTGGGAGAGAAGTCCCTGTGCTGGGGATGATGCCTGTTAGCGGGACCGTTTACCCCCTTTGCCATTTTGATGCCATTTTAACAATTACTCTGAAGATGGTAGTTACCTTTCCTCACCAGGATGCTGCCTTGCTCCCCAGGCAGCTGCCACTTGTGGCAAAGCACTTTTATTTGCCTCCCATTGGCCTCAGGAATCTATTAGTACAGAAGAGCTGCTTGAGAAGCTGAACCAACTCCCCAAACTTCTGTCCAACAGCAGCTGGAAGTATAGATGGCTCTTCAGACACTCCCTTTTTCTGCAGACGTCCCTTGTGGTTTAACTAGTTCCTGAACATCACAGTCTCTGTGTTGATTCCTGTAGTAATGTGTAGCTCTCTCTGATCCACCTATGTATATGAGCCCCATCTCCATTTGGGTAGGGCTTTCACTTAGCTCCACATCTCCTTTCTCTCACATGGTTCAGTACCACAGATACAGTTCTGGAGTGGAAAGGGAAGAACTCTTTCTTTCTGAGACTGTACAGGCACTTGTGAGTTACTGATATTCACTAAAGTTATTTCTTTATCTGAAACACTTTATCTTAGTGTCTTTTGACTTCTGAAAAAAAAAAAGAAGAGGGGGGAGGGGGGAAGGATGAAGCACCACACCACCCTCCCCAAATAATGTCACAAAGCAGGAAAAATGGAGAAGGTAGAGTAACGAGGATCCTCAGTATCTCGTGAATCACTGGAGACTGGCTACTGCTGAAGACAAATGCAGACAGGGTGCACCCAAGCTCTTCGTGACATGTAGTTCTCGCATATGTCTTGGTGTGTCTTTCTGGTATACCCTGAGATAAGCTGATGGTCAGATTTATGGTCAGGTGGGGAAATTTTCTGTGCTTCCAAGGAACATATTAATTAGAGTTTTAGGTAACAAAAAACCCGCTTATGCAGACGTTCTTGGACACTCCTGGGTGTCCTCAGTCTCTTCTGATCTCTTCCAATGGCACTATATAGCTACAGCTTCTTAGAAGAGTTTATTTACCTGTAAAATCACAAGAATGGAAATAAATGATATGAGGACCATTTTAAACTGGGCATCTATTGTATGGTTGTGTTACTGGGGACTGGAGGTGATCGTAATTCTGTAGAGAAAAGCATGTCTACTTGAAGTCTATTCATTTTGACGATACTAAAACAAATGACTTCCAGTTATGTTTGTGGTAAAGATTCCTCACACTTTCACTCCCACTTACTTCCCAGCATATGTGTAAGATACCTTATTTTCTTTTTTTTTCTTGTGGAAAATCATAACCGTGAACTCTTCTCAGAAGGATTACAAGAAATGAGCTTGTTATTACCAGTACTACAAAATACATTCAAAAAGAAAAAATACCCAACAACAACATTTTTAAAATATATGAACGTATATGTGAAAACATTAAAATGAACATTTTCCACCCAAGAACATTTGATGATATTCAGTCTATAACATCATGCAAACAAAACTTTATGCATTTATTTACATGTTTGTATATTTGTTACCCCCAGAACCTAACCACCCTCTTATAACTTCCTCTTTTAGTACAAGCTGTTAGTTTGTACTAGTTAATGTCATATCACTTTGCTACTATTTTAGTATGTTACTAGAGTAGTATTTATCTTGCAGTTGAATTTTATGTCATGTGTTGATTTTTAAGCAATTGAGTTACGTGTTCCTGTTGCATACAGTATCTGTTCCCAGAGCCTGTTGGCTTTTTTCGACTTACTGGGTTCTGCAGCTGCAGAACTGAGCCAGTCTTCTCTGGCACACAATGTATGCCGTAGATTTTAAGATGAAACCTGTCTATGGATTTTCTGAGTACAGAATAAAACAGGCTGGATTCTTGCAAGTATGCTGGTAGCACTGAGCTTTTGGGCTACATGTAGGGAATGGCAAGCTTTTTCTCTCACTCTCTGCCTCCTCTCTTCCCCCCAAATACCCTTCCCTATCTACTCTGATATCATTGTGTGGACAGGACTGTCCCTTTTCCAGAGGTGAAAGGAACATAGCTATGATGGCAGGGGAGGTCCAAAAGGGCTCATTTTCTGTTCCTCAGTAGTTCCTACCCCATCAGAACCTCCTTCTTCACACTTCTTTGTTAGGACTCATGGATGTTGCTGCCAATGCCACAGTGCTAATGCCTGCCTTGCTTTAGCACCTACCTGTGAAGAAGCTCATCTACATCTCCTATCCCTCCAGTTACCCCTGGAGTAGGGAAAGTCATTCACATAGCAATGCCCCACTTCTGAGAGGAGAGGTGAAGGTAGAAGGATAGTCTTGCTGTGCGGAGAAGAACGGAATCAGCCCAGGTTGGGAAATATGAGACTGCGTTCACAGTACTATGTCGCCATAGCAGGACTGGTGTCTAGCAATTTAAATTCTTCATCTGGCAAAATATGAAGCTTAGTCCATGATGCAGTTGTATTACAGGTATACTTATTGTCTGTTAGTAGACTTAAAGTACTGTAAGGAGAAGAGCTAGAGTTCTGTCCTTTTATACACTGGAGAGAGTATTACTTGTTAGAGGACATGAACAAAAATTTCACCAGTGTAGTATGTTTGCTGAGAGTGACCAATAGCAGATGCTTGGGGAGTGGATGTAGGGAACAAAGAAAAAGTAGAAGAATTTTTCTCTATATTCTTCTTGCAATTAATAGCTAAAAAGCTGCATGAACCAGAGTTACATCTAGATCACTGCTTTTAATAACCATTTACAGACATACTAATGAATGATGGGGCAAATTGCTTTTTAATATAACTATACTGTTGGCTGCAACAACTTAGTCTCATCTTCAAATCTTATTCATTTTAAGGCAAGTTTTATGAGACACCATGTCTTTGTTCTTGCTGTGGCAAGAAGTTCTAACACGTTCTGGAAATAAAAAAGTACTACTTATTATTTGCTATTTTAAATTACATGAGCTCATGATACCTGCCCTGACTGATGTTGTCATGCAGGAGTGGAATGAACTGTTCGTTTCACAGAAGTATACCCATCTCTGCAGAATCACAATTAAAATTCTTGTCCATCAGCTTCAATAATATAAAATTGTACTGCCTGACCTGGAATTGATTTATATCAGTTTATTTTAATACTAAATTCTTTAGTTTCTCTATGAGCCTTGTAGTGGGTACCACCATAATTTACATCACATATGCCCCAAATCTGTATATAATGCATTTCCTGTAGCACTCTCAGTTTCTTTTTGGTTCTATTTTGTACATTCATACATGAACAGACAGAATCTGCCCTGTGGTAAGTAAGATAATTCCTAAACATGGGCATTGAATGCCATTTCAGATACCCCAGGGTATCCATCTGGCCTCCAGCTGCTGCCTCGGAAAGGCACGGGTTCTCTGTCATATGCATATTCTGCATAGCTGTGTGGACGTCTCCAGTATCTTAGGATATTTAAAATGTCAGTAAGCGCCTATGTTCACAGAAACTCAATGCAATACTGTTTTATTGTCCTAATCTTGAACTGAGACATTGAGGGTAAGCATAAAGAGAAGTCTTTTCAAATTTTGAATAGGTGTAAGACAATCATCATTTGTTATTTTAGTAACCACATTGCTTGTTGCTTGAAAATGTCTGCTGTATGGAGATTGAGCAGATAATAGCCTCATTTCTCATAAACCTTACATAGTTTGATACAGTGTGTATTCTTCCTCTCTCTGCCAGCCTAACATTCACAAATTAACTTTTGCTATTTCTAATTAGTTGTTTATAATTCTCTGGTTTGTTTTTTTTTCTTTTTTTTTTTTTTTTCAGCTTGTATTTACTCTTTCCATTGATTCCATTTCAACCATCTATTTCATTTGTCTCATTGAAATACTTATCAGTGACAAATTTCTTCTTTAATTCTACAAATGCATTCTTCTTCTCTGGGAACTCTCAGTACGGAAAGTTCAAATGGTTACTCTCCCTCTTTCTACTTCACTGAGAACAATTTAATTCATGTACATCTCTGTAGTACTTTTTCCTTTTAACAGCTAATTAAAATGAAATGCTAATTAAAAAAAATCTGAACCCTCAACTCTAGCACTTGAAACCAATTGTATAAATTAGTGAAATAAGGGTTGATCCTATAAAACTGAGTCGTCCAGTAAGGCCAAATTCTAACAGATGGTGCACGCTGAAGTTTTTGATACATAACAGTTAACTGTATTATAGTGTACAATAAATTGCTTGACTTCCATTCACCTAAAAATACCCTTGAATCCATGCTGACTACATTAGGATTCATCAGATAAAACAGCCTAGGTGGAGGAACTCAAAGGATGAAGACTTATTTTAAATAATTTTGATTTGAGTTTAAAAAATGAAATTAATATCAAGTCACTGAAATCTGGTAAAATAACAGATTTGTATCTGGTATCAACATTTGGATTGAAATCAACTCCACTAGAGTTGGAATATTCTGTAAAAGGCAGTTGTGAGACTTAGCAGCACAACTACTTTTCTACACTTTTGTCAAGGCACTGAAGTAGCAGTGCCTCGTAATAAGTAAATTTTTATTAAAGGTTTTCATATAAGAAGAATCCAAGGTGGTTGATTTAATTTAATAGATTTTTTTTTTTTTTTTTTTTTTTGAAGTAAGGCTCACCACTATTCTTAATTTAGGAACCCTTACAGATGAATGGCTTTTATATGCAGTTGGCCACTACTACACGTGAACTTGTGGTTTTCCAGTTGTTCCACTTCTTTTCCACCACCTGAGATGTAAAGAGAACAACTTCAGTGGAAGCCATCCGGGCAAGTGTGCTCTGTAACCTCACAGGGAACTGAGATCACAGTTTGCATTAGGAGCGGGGATGTTTTAGATTCATGTGAAATGTAACTTGATAAAGTAGGCACATGCAGGATAAGGTAGTTGCAGAGCAGCATCTTCAGAATATCAAGGTACATGTTTAAGGATTTCTTCAGAAGAATGTGAATTTTCAAGTTCGGTACACAAAGGACCTGTTGTAAAACAGTTGTTTATCAGAAAGAGTCCTCCTTGACATCAGTGTAAGGCATTAAAAATTCAAAAGGATCCATTACATCCTTGATTCTGAATTAAAAACCTCATGCATTTTACTTTTTTTCTTCTCTAAATAACATTTCTGGCTAGTTTAAGCTGCATTTTGAAAGGCTTATAAACAGCTGAGGTCATAGACACATTGCTTCAGTGATGTTTAGCTAATGTGCTAGTTTAACATCCAGAGTTGTTTAATGCTGTTGGCTGTAAAATGGGAAGGAGGAGGGAGAATTTCTTTCAGTACCAGATTATTACTTTATATCTACAATAAGTAAATGTGTCCTTAGGCTTAATAAAATGTAACTTATTCTTTTATGCCGTGGATATGGATTGTCTTCAAATGACTGGTAACGGAACTATTCTACAAAGCATCCTTCTAGGGTTTACAGATTACTTATTTAGTCTGATTTTGGAGTGATTTTGAAGCAGGATCAGCCATTCAGTGTTTCAAAAAATCTAAGGGACTTGGTATGCAATATAACAAAGACTCTGAAGCTTTTAGGTGACCACATCATATTTACAGTATATATGGCTGTGAAAAGGATGTCCAATAGTAGACAAATGCTTGTGACTTGGAAAAACTCAGGACACCAATTAGTTCAGGTGCACAACCCAATATTTCTTTGTCTGTATTTTGAACCACGTCACTGGATGCAGCCACAGCTCTGCTGTCAGGACAACGTAATCACTTCGTGATTTGTTGTCTTCCAAAGAGTAGAAGAATGGATGAAGCTCTGCCTCTATGTATTTCTCACTGTATCTTATCCCTTTTGTCCCTTTTGGTTAAGTAGTTCCTGTAAAGAAAAATGAAAACTTTCACCCTATACTAACCGTGAGACTGAACTGCTGGTCTTTCCTTTACAGACTGAGGACATTAAATGAGCTGCATTTTCCTATTTTCTTTTACCTTTTTAATTGCAAAAGAGTCTGTAAAGGTTTTGAACAATGCTTCATTGTGAAATTTGAAATTTTCCTTCCACTTATCAGTCTACAGTTATACATCAGAAAAAAAAAAAAAAATATTTCTAAAAGTATTCTGGATTCTCAGCAAAAAGCGACTTCAGAAACAGATCTCAAAATAACTATGTTTATATATTAAAAAAAAAAAAGGGGGGGGGGGGGGGAAAGGAATGCCACAAAGGAAAGATGAAGAAGATGGAGGCTCAAAAATGATTTTCCATAGTTAGTCAAGCTTATTATGTATTCTTGAAATTATACCATGTGTTTCTGTTTTAGGCATCCACAATATACTAAGAATTTAGTTAAGATGGTGACAGATTGAATACAATTACCTGAGTCACCCACTGGTCTTTAACTATCTTGTTAAATGATTGCTGACAAATTATATTTTTAAAAAAAAATAAATTAGTGAAATTATTTAAAAAAAACTTGGACTGCTTTATATTCTCTGAGGTGGTCTACACTAGCATTACAGCGACATTTTTCCTAAGCAAAAGTAACATTTTTCCTATGATGATGCCCAATAAGTGTGGGTCCTGGATGAGGATATCGAAGTTAATTCTCTAAGATAAATACCCTGTCTGAGAAATATTCAGTGTGGTTTCACAAAATCTTTTTATCTAAGCTGGAATTTATATAACCTGGGCTCAGTACCTCAGATCTGTGTTGCATTCTGTGTTACTTTCCACCGTGTTGCATTTAGGTTTAGCAGCCAGCCCTCAATGACCTTTAAAAGGAGCAATTAAACACTCAATGTCTTAAACTAGAACTAAGGTGCAATTCCCTGTAATGGTAATGATACAGTACAAGATTACGTGGCAGTACAATGCCAGATAATCAAGAGTGCTTAGTTCTGCATATCTGGTGGTCAACAAAAGAGGCACTTTTACAACTCAAAGGCATTTGTTACAGTGCTATATACCAAATCTGGACATGCCTCCACCTATGCTATTAGTTATGGTCAGCTACAATGTTTCTCCACGTGGTTAATTATCTGATCTCTAGACAGTGTTAATCAGTTTTTCCACAGAAATATTCACTTTAATTTGATAGACTATCCAACAAAGCACATTTTCTTAGAAAAACTTTTCATTCTGTAGATTATGCATTCTCAGACTAAACTGTTCATCCACTAGGGTATGGTTTTTTTCGGATGAGATTAATATTTTTTTAAGAACACTAATTAACCATTGGTGATTTGTTTATAACCTTGAGGTCTCTAGTTTCATTCTATCCTTACACTTTCAAGGCTTCTGCTGCCATCTTACATTCATGATTTTGGGAACCTTCGGTAAAATCCCCAGTTTTTCTTCAAATGTCATTAAGCTTTGCTTTCCCGTTTAGGTAGCTAATGGTTTATTAGCACAATCCAGCCATGCATACCTCCTTGTTTTAGATCCATTAAATGTTTAATTCCACAAAGCAGCAATGAACTGAAAGACATATATGTCATAAGACATATGACACAGATGAAAATAATGATCTAGTACTGTTTGCTAACGGTATCTACTAGTTACAGCAGCATTGCTAGAACACAATCAAATTTACCTTACAGCAGGCACTGTGACTGTTAATGTACTCTCTAAAAACTGCTATTAAACAGAGGGATAGTGTGTTCTTCCCAGTGTTTGGGGGTCTGAATCTTTTGTGACTTAGTCCGGATTTTAACAAGGTTAATTTTATTAACTTGGCAAAGGTTGTTTTTAACTTCTGCTATATGAGAAAGATTTTGTTGGACTCAGTTGGAGTGGCAGCTGAATTCAGCAGGATGCTGCGTCCCTGTTGACCGAGGTGCACAGCGTGAGATGCTGTTACGCTCTAGCTGAGAACAGTACTACATCAAAGAGAAAGATGGTTCTGGCCTGTACTGTAGTCTGTCTCTTTGTACGTGATATTTCTAAGACCAGCAATAGATTATAAGCTCACACTGTTATTGCTGAACATAATAACATCTGAAGTTCCCATCAGTCTTAAGGGATACAAAGGACATCTGTTGGTAAAAGATATCTGTTCTTTCCACGAGCTCTTGAAATGTTGCTGAGTAGAAAGATGAATTTGGTCATTACTTGAGAGTAATATTTTGAAGGTGAGCTCCATACCTACATACCAACAACAGCTGAGTATGTGTTTATTGGGTGCAAGAAATTTATTGGATCAACCTCTATTTGAGCAGCGAAGAATAATTTCATTGCTTGCAAGATCATAGACGCATTTTTCTTGCCCTTCATTTGGTCAAATGAATTGGGAGCAAAGCACAGATAGCTTTCCAAAATTTTGTGTTGAGTCTCTTGTATCTTCATGGGGTCTTAAGTCTTTATCACACATAATTCTTTGATACTCTTCTTCCATGGTTGCTCACATGTACTTTTTCCAGCCAGGCTTTTCTGGCAGAACTGTGAAACTAGCCCAGTAGTTAATGTGCCACTTGTCACTCTCAAAGCACTATTTATTTCACTGGATATCAGTTTTGTATGAAAGCTGCTATACAAAACAAGAGAACAAAATATTCTATGGGAGACAGACAGACGTACAAGAAGAAGTAATTATGCTGAAATTCTGGGGTATGTAGATTGCTGTCTCCACTTCTACTGGCTAGTTTCTGCTTGATACGTATGCAGAATTTCAAGCTTTTTTTTGGCATTCTTTGGAAACCACTCACAGTGGACTTAAGTGCCTCTAAGTGCTACATTAACAAGTCTCACACTGTAGGAATTTACTATGAACTAGATATTCTCCTTTTCTTGGTTGTTCGTATGGAGAAATGTGAAAACATTGGGGGGTGGGTTTTGTGGTGGTTTAGGGTTTTTCCCCACTAAAGGTAGATTTCATTCTCCAGTCATTGAAATAGAACTTTAACATACTTGAATTTGTCTTCAGTGGACCTCAACTATAAATATAATTCACCTATACTTATGAATTTGGTGGAGGGGTGAAAATGACATTCTTTGTGTAGTTTTTGAAAAGTTTCTGTATGAGTACAGATCTTTGGTGTCACCTTGAGGGAATTCATCAAAATCTGTTCTAATTTGGCCGGCCTTGTTGCCAAGGTAGACATGTAGTTTTCAATCTTTGAACATTTTGTTGACCGAAGTAAGAACAGAGTGTCGATTTATAACTTTTGACAGCTTCAGCAATGGACTTTTCTGTCAAGCACTATCACGTACAGAGGAGAGAGCAACAAACACAGCTGCTATCCTTTATTTTGATAAAACACTTTTACATAGTTGGTCAGCGCTAGAAACTGATCACATTAACTTGCATCTCAAGGTGTTTTAAGAGCTTTGGCTCCTAAGTTGATGATACTAATTTTATCCTCATACTTAACAGGGAAACTCTTTATGAAGTTCATTACAAGATTGCTATTTTGTGCCTACTGCACTGTATTCACATCCTAAAGTGAAATTGTGCCCTTCTGAAAATCAAAAGGAGTTTCTCCACTTCTGTTTTATCACAGAATTTCCTAATGTTCTGTAATACAGGCACACAAAAAAACAACCAACCAACCAACCAAAGAAAAAGGTTGCAAAAGATTATATATTTAAATTGTTTTAATTAACTCATAGATAGGGTAGATTTTGTGATGATGATAATAACACACGTCTTCCCTTTGTGAGATTTTTGGATTTATTACTATACTAGCCTTGCATTATGAAGAACCTACTCAATCTCTAATTAGCATTTTTCCTCCAAAATACGTTTTCTGGAAAATTGCTTTAAAGGTATTTATCCTAATTGCTTTTTAATTTTTTTCAGGGAGTGCTGGAACACCTGTTATCTTCAATGAAAATGGAGATGCTCCTGGACGCTATGATATTTTTCAGTATCAAATCACCAACAAGAGTACCGAATACAAAGTAATTGGTCAGTGGACTAACCAACTTCATCTAAATGTAAGTACTAGTTTGATTATGATGTTGACATTGGAGAATACTCATTTGAGTATGACATTATTTCAAAACACTTAAAAAAATTTGGTGATTTACTCTCTGTCAGTTGACAGAAGAAAGTTCTTCTGTTGTCTTCTTGAGAAGACAGGAAAAGATAGCACAATAACCTGAACCAAATTCTTTATATTTTAAAGTAAATTGGGTTTTGTATTTACCTACTCCTTCAAATGATATTTTAGAAAATTATCTGATATTCCTTAGACTGATTATTAAGTTATGCAGGGAAATAGTAACTCATCCTTCAAAAAAGAGTGTCAGACAAAATGATGGGTACATATATATTGCCCAAGTATTTCAAATAATATAAGGGGATGGAAATGTATTTAGTAAAAGAGAAGTTTGGACTTTCTAACCACTTCTGATTTAGTTGAAACACTGAGATGACGAACTACTGCAATAAAAATATTTCTTGAATATAAAGGGAGAATTTGGAGTTTTTCTACATAGTTAGCTAGGATTAGTATAGTCCCTTATTACTTAATAGCAGAAGAAACAAAAGACACAACAACTTATCCATCCTTAGGAGGTGTTTCTAACTGCTGCCTTAATATTTTCTGCAAATTTTTCGGTAGTTAAGCTCCACCTCTGCATGGAATTATATATACTTTGAAAAGCACCATCCCAATAAGATTCAGAGAATATAATATGCAATATTTGTATGACAGCTAAGCACGAAGCCACAGCTGTAACTTGAGAAGTTGTTGTGTCCAAGGCACTTCCTTCTGTCAGAAGATGGCTCCATGCGAGGAGAGTTACAGTCATGAGAAAAGCAAAATGAAGTTACCCTATTTCCTTTTTAGCTGTGCAATATTTACAGGGTTTACTTGAGGTATGTTAGCCATTTGGGTAGCTCTGCAAATGTGAAATATCAAGTGTTGTTTTGCTAAGGGCTGATGAGACGGACAACAGTGTGAATTGATGACTAGATTCACCAAAGGGAGTTTATGCGGTGATTTTAATCAAACCACAAAAAGCAGGTTTCAAGCATCTCTGGTTTTCCATGTGAGAGGCTCCTGAAGAGTAACAAAGACAATGTAGTAAATCTTTACAAACAATTCTCTTGTTGAGACTACTTGGTAATAATTATCTGAGTGCTACCCACAGTAACACATATGATAGCTCTTCGTTTTTAGCCACAGCTGTTAAACCACTTTACCATATCTACCATTTAATATCTATAACTACTTGGTGAGGACTCATTTATTTAATTCTTCTACCCAAATAGAAAAAACCCGACCAATAGAAACTGCATGTAGCAGGTTGTCTGGTAATGTTATCTCTCTCCACTAACCTGATAGCTGTCTGTTGAAAGGCATGAGAGGAAAAAAAATGGTTAAACAAGTTTAAAGATTAATAATAAATAGTAATTTCTGGAAAACACTAGTGTTAGACCCTTATCATAACTATTATGGCATATGTTCCAGATCTTCATAATTGGTACAGTTTTCTGAAAAGTTAGTGTTTATTGAGCTGAAAAACTGATACACACCTTTTGCACAGATGTTAGCACTAACAGAGCAGTTACATACCAGTAGGTAAAAGCTGCATCAGAATTTGCTCCAATTTTAATTCCATTCTGATCTGCCTTTTTCCATTCCCCCCTAGACTGCTAAATTTTTCATTAAGCCTGTAGCTTTTCAGTCCCATTATTTCTGCCTGAAGTATGTGTACTCCAGGGAGTTCTCTGAAATAAGATTAGATTGACCGCTGCTCAGACTACTGAAACCACACATGCTAACCACATTGACCACAAAACTAACAGGAAAGGATTTATCTAAGAACACCCCTTGTTAACTCTCAGTAAGAATGGATGTGTTAGGATGTTCTTTGCTTCTCTTTTTTCATCTCTTTTTTTCACCTCTTTGAGCTCACATGCTGCATACAACTGGTTGTCCAAATTCGTGGGTGAGCTCTGTCTAGCATGTGGAGTCATGGAGATGTGAACAGGCCAGCACACTGCTCCACAGCACGTGTTTCTGCTCCCAGCCTCGTGCCACGGCCCCGCTCTCGTCCCACTGCCCCCTGCTCTGCTGCACACCCCCTGCTCACACAGACCATGGTGCAAGCAGGCACACAGGGCTCAGTTGCCCCATGCATGGTGCAACTGGATAGATTCAGCAGGATGTTTCTCTCCCTAACCTTCACTCCTGTTTCTCAACTTACTCATCTTTATCTAAAGTCTGGAAGATTTCTAAAGGGACGACTGGGCTTTATTTCTTAAAGTTTGTGAGGGCTTGAGATGCTGGATGCTGGGCTCCATCAGTGTGTGCAGGTACTGGTAGAATAACCACAAAGAAGGAAGTTGTAATAGAGGTGGTACAGTTTATTTTTGTCTGTTTTTATATACACTAAACTTAGCACATGTTGATGCACACAGCATGGGCAGCAAACAGGAGCAGCTGTGCAGCGAGAAAACTATGATATAGTTGCCATCAAGGAAACATGGTGGGATGATTCGTATAACTGGAGTGCTGCAATGGATGGCTATAAACTCTTCCAAAGGGATAGGCAAGGAAGGAGGGGCAGTGGGGTAGCCCTGTATCTTAGGGAGTGTTTTGATTGTCTAGAGCTTAATGATAGTGATGATAGGGTTGAATGTTTATGGGTAAGAATCAGGGGGAAGGCCAACAAGGCAGATATCATGGTGGAAGTCTGTTATAGACCACCTAACCAGGATGAAGAGGCAGATGAAATATTCTACAAGCAGCTGGTAGAATTCTCACAATCACTAGCCCTTGTTCTTGTAGGGGATTTCAACTCACCAGATGTCTGCGGGAAATACAATATAGTGGAGACGAAACAGTCTGGGAGGTTCCTGAAGTGTGTGGAAGATAACTTGCTGACACAGGTAGTGAGTGAGCCAACTAGGGAAAGTGCCCCACTGGACCTGTTGTTTGTGAACAGAGAAGGACTTGTGGGTGATGTGGCAATTGGAGGCTGTCTTGGTCATGGACATGGTGATCACGAAATGATAGAGTTGTCGATTCTGAGAGAAGTAAGGAAGAGGGTCAGCAGAACTGCTACCTTGGACTTCTGGAGTGCAGACTTTGACCTTTTTAGGAGCCTGATTGACAGAGTCCCTTGGGAGGCAGCCTTGAAGGGCAAAGGAGTCCAGGAAGGCTGGACGTTCTTCAAGAAGGAAATCCTAAAGGCACAGGAACAGGCTGTTCCCATGTGCTGAAAGACGAACCGGTGAGGAAGAAGACTGGCCTGGCTGAACGTAGAGCTTTGGCTGGAACTTCTAGAGTTTATGACCTTTGGAAGAAGGGTCAGGCCACTCAGGAGGACTACAAGGGTGTTGTGAGGTTATGCAGTGAGAAAATTAGAAGGGCCAAAGCCCAACTAGAACTTAATCTGGCTGCTGCCATAGAAGATGGTAAAAATGTTTCTATAGATACATTAACAACAAAAGGAGTGCTAAGGAGAATCTCCATCCTTTATTGGATGGTGGGGAAAACTTAATGAGAAAGGATGAGGAGAAGGCTGAGGTACCTAATGCCTTCTTTGACCCAGTCTTTAACAGTAAGACCAATGGTTTTCCTGGTACCCAGCCCCCTGAGCTGGAAGAGAGGGATGGGGAGCAGAATGAAGCCCCTATAATCCAAGGGGAAATGATTAGTGACCTGCTACACCACTTAGATACACACAAGTCTATGGGGCCAGATGGGATCCACACAGGGGTACTGAGAGAGCTGGTGGAATTGCTCACCAAGCTGCTTTCCATCATTTATCAGCAGTCCTGGCTAACTGGGGAGGGTCCCAGTTGATTGGAAGTTAGCAAATGTGATGCCTATCTATAAGAAGGACCGGAAGGAGGATCCGGGGAACTACAGGCCTGTCAGCCTGACCTC